>MU386549.1:0-169894 GCA_022497025.1 Hypoxylon sp. FL0890
AATTATTTTTTTTTCATTTTTTTTTTGATGTTGTTTGTTTTGTTTATCTGCCTCTTTTTTTTTATTCATCTGTTTCTTTTTTTTTTTTTTTTTCCCCCCCCCCCCCCCCCCCCCCCAAGTCCTTTGATGTTTGGGTAAATCAGTAGGTAGCTATTGAAACCTTCCTAACTGTTCCTAGCACCTACACTTCAACGAACAAGTTCTCGTATTGTAAATACAGAGGACGTGTTATTGAGCCGTCATTTTATTAGAACCTCGTGCGATGATATCACGGCGTTATTCAATCCAAAATTCTCCAGTCTCCACTCTGACACACATCTCTTCGTATACCTAAGTGGCTTACATGCATAGATATACTGGTAATATTCATTAGTATGCATATAGGCCATGTATCAGTGTAGTAGGTTGGCGGCCGGAAGTCCCAATCAGGGGGAAACATTTGTCAATCAAGAAATAGCAAAGCTTACCTAGATTGTACTAGTTAAATTAAGTTTGGATATCTGGGTGAACTCAAGACGGGCCATGTCGCTTCCAAGTGTCTCTCAACGGCCAATACTTAACCAAGACCTTGCTCGCCTTGGGCTCCTTCTCAAGGAACAACCTACCAAGTGTACCAGTAGAACGAATATAAAATCTAAGGATGTTATTTAACAAGAAGCAACGCGCTTCCGTATATAGCCTAAGAATAGAATCCCAACAGACTGATAGTAATAAGGTAGGCATGTAATCAGCCGAGTACCTAAGTAATCTTATATGACAGAGAGGGTAAATCTTGTCAACATGAAGTATATAAATTCGTTGAGCTAACACCTTTACTCCTGTCCGTATAATTTCCACGCTTGGAAATATGTAACAGGTATAAATCTTAAGATATCCCAGTGTGTTAGGACATCTCTCGAGAAAAGCTCCCGCTTAGGTTTAGAAGGGGAGATAACCCGTACTTTCAAGGCCCAGAGCGCAGGCAAACCAAATCCATAGTGAGTGTTGTCTGCAACTTGAAGATTAGATAGATCTAACGATATTAACAGGATAGTAACGTGACCCACTTCGTGTCGTACTGTCATGCTGTCACGACAATTCTAGTGGGACCAGACAGAAGCGTTCGCGACATCAAGGTTGATACCATACCTCTTTGCGAATATGCACACGGTACATATCTCTGCTTCATACGTTCCTTATTTGCACGGTGTTATGACTGATAATGAACAGACCACCTTGTGCTTCATTAGGAGTGCACTCGTAGGTTAGTTACAGCTGTAGACGTCAGTCAGCACAGTGTAGATGTCCGGCCAACCATTGCCTCCCCAACCTCAGGCACCTGCCCAAGGTTGCCAGTCAACAGCTGCTTCGCAGAATTGCTATATAAATACCTCCCACGACCTAAGATTAATTTCTTCCTTTCACTTCTTCCTTTCTACATCATCTCCGTTTCCATATTCTCTCCAAGTCAAAGCACCACTTCTGACTCAACAACTCTTAAACGACAACATCTTCCCTCAATTGACAACCTCAATCAACAACCTCTCATCCATCAACGATATCATCCATCAATCAGAGACAATCACAATGTCCGCCTCACGTGAGATCGTTATTGCCAACGGCCTCCCTGTTGGCCTCACCAAACTTGGTGACTACTACACCGAATTCGACTTCCGTCAGGGATTCGAATTCGTTAAGGCAATGATCAAAGTATTGCTCGAGAAAGAGATTGAGCCACGTAGCTTCAATCACAAGATCATCGCAGCGATCCATGAATCTACTCCCCAAGGTCCTCGCGGCAAGTATTCAATCTGCTGGCTTGCCGTGAAATTCCTCGACCAGCTTTGGAACAAGATCTGTAAGTTGATTAACTTCATGGCCAATCCCTAGCCGGCTTCAAACGTATGCTAATTCAATGCCTGTGATTAGTTACAATTGGATCTCCGTGGCACGAGGGTGAGTATCTGCCGAGATCCTTCCTTTTTCCATTCATCCCGGTCGGGAATCGCGTCGCGATAAAGCGGTCCGACGATCGGCTTCACATGCTTCTACCGAACATCATACATGTATTCGCACCAAGAAATACTGATTAGTGATCACAGTTCTTTCCAACCAGCTCAAGATGAAGGAGCTTAACAGCCGCGACGACTGGATGGTGTACGGTTCGTACATCACCGACGTCATCATCGAGCTATCTACCAACTGTGAGGAGATCGTTCTCGAGTTTTTCGGCCCCAAGTTCCCTATGGCCTGGTGAGAATCCCTTATGAATTACATGATTGGGCTCGCAAGCTGATAATATTCACAGTTTCTGAGTGCCTTGCTTGCTTTATGCGCTCCAGAACAGGGACATGTACACAATACAGCAAACTTGGTTGACGCGGGATGGGACGGTGGACTAAGGGATTGGCGACGTGGAGATTACAGCTTCTCATCAGACGTGGCATGGGGCGTTAAGCACTGTTTTATGGAGATACCATAGGTTGTTCTCGCTAGTCATTAATACACCTCCCCTCTACATTAAATTAAGTGTCTTATTCGTATTTTCGTTGGGAGCGTAATCTTTAATTACGCATTTCTTGCTGGTTTAGTTCCAGTGGCAACTCTTATTTGAGGTACATATCACTCCCTGGGGCCCTTATATTCGTTGTTTCACTGCTTTCTCGCCAGAGCACGCCGTTTTCGCACAGCTCCTAAAACCTACGGAATTAAAAAAGTGTATGTATTAACTACATCTATCTAACAATTTCTAGGGACTATTCTTTATAGTACCTTAGAGGATCCCTGATAGGGCCTTTTCTACGATGAACGAAATGCATACTTATCAAGAATCGAACCTGGCTTAACCTCATAAGGGGTCTTTGGGTAGTCAAAAGGTGCCCGAGGGTATTCAGGTGATGGATCAGGATACCCACCCCAGACCCATAGTTGGGGATTCTTACCTCCGACGACTGACCGTTCTTGTTCAGTCATCATGCGTATTGGGACCAAGATCTTGTCTTCTTCCTTGATAACATCTGGTGTGCGATCCTCATAAATAAGATATAAGTGACCATGCAAATTGCATATGTTCGGAGATGTACCCATTCGAATCGTAACGTGATGATCGTCATGGGAAAATGTCCTACCTCTTGCAGTCTTGCGTACTGTGCTTATACCGTGGCCCATCATCCTGTACTTAGGTCAGCAATCTAATTCCAGAACTTGTAGTGCTGCGATTAATAAGAACTCACATGACCCATACATAGGGCATTCCGAACCGACTCGCCTGCTCTTTTACGATCCTCTCTGTTGCAGTCACTACTTCCCGGGATCTGGGAACAAAGTGAATCCAAGTTACCTATACTAGGATATTAGCATTTAACTCGAATACAACTACTTAACGACAGTTGACTTACACTTGGATCTTCTACGGTCCCATATTCTGGCCCCTTTCTTCTCGACGCGTGGATTAGTGTGGCAAAATCTTCCGTATGCCTTAACCCTCGAGGGGTTTTCATTCCTTCCACCCAAACGATATCCTTAAGCCTAGGCATTGTACTGCTATTCAAGACGTATAATAGAGTAATCTTACGTTATAAATCCATTCTCAGATCATGGTTATTATCTGCCTATGTATTGGACGCACCCAACAAAGCTTGGGCGAACAAAAAGGCATCGTATCCAACACTTTCCTACATCCGAATATCAAGTCATATTACAATGGCCTTTCTTAGTGGGAACTAAGAGATACATCTACCTTTCAGGTTAAGACAGCTTCTTTAGTCATACTTAGACCTGTACTTCGGCTGGAGCTTGGGTGCGTATGAGAATGTTCGAATAAATAACTTAAACAAGAGGTCGGAGATTGGTCCTTTCTTTTCATGATATACCTAGGTATTGAAATTGATATTCCGATCACTTAATCCGCGGACCGAGTCGATGTCCTTCTACCGGGTACCACCTACGCGGTTAATAGTTATTATCTACCTCTTAAGGTATGTAGAAATTTTGCGAATATAAATGAATTCTAAGTAAAGCTCTAGAGAGGCATCGTTGAAAACGACGATAGAGTCTTAGATACATATGTCTACCCAGCTAAATACATGTAACTCCGTCAGTTAAGTACATCTTTAAATTCTAACTTAAGTTGACATGGCGTCTATTTCCTGTCCACTGACAATAGCATTCACAAAATAGCAGAGGCTGACTTACCCTTGACAGAAATCTGCTTAGCTCATTTCTCCCTGTCTTACAAGTTCTTTGTCCTAGTAATTGGATATTCAAGGTCGTTGTTAGCTATGAGCAAGTCTTATAGAGAGAACAAAGAGAGGAGATATAACAAAGAGTGCACTGTCTATTCATAAAGTTGTTTAGCAATATAAATATTGAGGACTTAGCTAGGGATTCCAGCAGCGCGACTTAAACTAATAGCTTATAGCCTGGAAGATAAGACCGTCTTTGGGAAAGCTACGCGACACGATCTATTCATTAGGATAAGCAGCAATATCTTTTTCCTCTTTCATCGTGAAACAAAGCAGCATGTCTAATTGCAATCTCGAAAACATACAGCTATCGGAATGTGCAAGCCTAACAAGGGAAACTAGTATCGAATACTACGACGCACCTGCTTGGGTGTCTGTCGAAGATGTTCAGCTATACAACAAGGGTGGCTTCCACCCTGTACACATCGGAGATATACTCGCTGGGAGGTTCGAAGTCCTTCATAAACTCGGGCATGGTGGTTTTTCTACGGTTTGGCTTTGCCTAGACACAACGAATCAGAGATGGAGAGCTGTAAAAATAATGACTGCAGACCATTCATCCGAAGCAAGAGACATTGCAGTTGTGGACCATCTACAGAGAGAAGCATCCCTGGAGCAGCTCGAAGATTACCACATTTCTGTCCCAAGTGAGCAGTTCTGGGTCGAGGGTCCTAACGGACGGCATCTGTGTTTCGTTACAGATGTTTTCGGCTGGAATGCTGCGAGATGGTCATTATCTCGGGATCCAACAGAGGAGAAAACTACAGCTGCTATTAATAACGTCTGCCATCAAATTGTGGAAGGCTTGCAGTTTCTTCATAGGAAAGGCATATGCCACGGAGATCTCAAACCGGCGAACGTTTTGATGAAGCTGCGAAGTCTCGATGGGCTTACCAAGGACCAAATGCTGGAGCTTACAGGTGAGCCCGATCTCATGGAGATCGAAACAGTCTCGGGGGAAGATCCACGACCACATGCGCCCGAGTACTGCGTACCGGGTATACCCTCGGGGTGGTGTAAAAGCTTCGTCTCGGATTCCGTCGTCATAGGTGATTTTGGTGAAGCATTTCACGTCAGTAACCCTCCTAAGACAACTGGTATCCCAGAGCTATACGCAGCGCCTGAGATTTTATTTGAGGGCGTACCTGGACTTGCAAGTGACATTTGGTCTCTAGCATGCACCCTATACGAGGTCAAGACACACGAATTTTTGTTTGCGTCACTTTGGGGAAGCAGCATAAGGGACCTTCTCATGGAGATACAGCATTACATAGGACCTCTACCGGAGCCATACAAGTCAGTTTATAGGAAACAGCTGTTCGAACACTATGGGAGAGCTCCAGTAGATGTATCCAATTCCAATTCTGAGTCACAAGCCGAACAGTCTACGGGTACGGAAGGAGCTACAACCGAGCCATCAACTCGGGACTACGACTCCCCATGCCCTTTTGAAGAGTCTCTAGGGCAAGAAAGACAATTTCATCGAGATGTGCCTGATTCCGATCATCTACCTCCTGAAGAACAACGGGAGACATTTAGGTACCGGTATACTAAAGAGGAAATATCAATGCTTGCAGATCTCCTAAAAAGGATGTTGAGATATAACCCTTCTGAGAGAATTGATATTGAGGAGGTCTTCCGTCATCCATGGCTTCAGGGGATACGGGACGACAAGAAATCAGCCGGACAGTCAAAGTCCATATGGACCCTAGGGCTTTCGTTGCTATCACTCGATGCCTTTTCCAAATATTGTCTACCTGGCTATTTACACTCGAAGGGTAGTTGCTCGGACGAGCATGTGCCAAATAGTGTGACAGCGTTCAGTCAGGACCATCATCAACCTTACCCCGATCCAGGTCACGTATAGAATTAGGTTCTTTAGAGAGAGTTCAGGTTCTTCACTGGCTGCATATTTGAATAGGGGTTACAATTACAGAAGAAAGTACCTACCATGCTTACGTACATGTAGGGGTACCAGGTATACAAGGCAAGAGTTTTGAAAGCCCTTTAACTAGCCGCTGTGGTGAGTTTGGCCAGGTAGTCCCCTTATATCACATTTCTTCTAAAAAGATTGACCCCTTTTGGTGATTTCCTGAACTCACTTACTGTAGTCAGTCAGAATACAAAACAACATTCCGCTGAATCAATATTCGAGACTCAAACGTGACTAAAGTGAATTTTAATGGGATCCCATTGAACCCATCAAAATTATGCCCTTGAAGATTTCGGTATCACTCAAGCCGGAATATCCGTTTGATAACTATACGGAACTTAACAGTATGCTATTAGGATAATAGGTGAGCGACTACTCATCTGATTCATCTCCCCATAATCAGAGAGAGAGGTAGGTAACCAGAAACTCTAGAGACAAGTTATGATAGAGTGTAGCTCGCCCCTAACTCTAGGGGCGCACAGTGCCCCACTTTTACCCCTGATTGAAAAAGGGAGACTTACACGCAGTTAGATTGGACTATTGGTTGGCGGTGACATCTACCTATACGGATATATACCTTAATCATTCTCATAATTATTCTATTACACCTATTCTTGAGCTTTTGTTGTGCCAAAGCTCAATTTGTCTACTGAAGTACCAAGGTGAGAACTGGTACATCCCCTACTCAGCTGAACTAGCTTGGACGCTCCTCTTAGGATCTCATATATTCCCATGCCTCATTTCAAATCGTTCATCTCCAGTCCAAGTACCTATGTAAAAACATGTCGTCTTGAAGTTCAATTATGTAAATACGTTCATAATTATGTAACGCTGAAGGCAATACATGTATGTCGAGACATGGTGTAAAGCTAAGCGAGTGGGTCCATGCATAAATCTTTATGTTAGTTGTGATTGGCTGCGCTTAATGAAAACAGCCAATCATGTAATAAGAGTGTATTGCGTGCTTTCACGTGATCTGAATTTCTTCCTACATAATTTACCTAAGTACCGGGCTTAATAAAACTTGTTATCAATCAGCAGCAGCATAACGGCTTCTCAATTTTTGTCTCGCCCAATCATAGACTTGGTTTCGTCTTTTACTGAAATATGGCGGGAACCGCCGTGCTTCGTCCACTCATTAGAGCTCCAATTAGGAGAGTTGCGAGGACCTACGCAACTTCAATACCAGCGAAGGCTCATCATCGCGTTGTGATTGTTGGAGGAGGCACTGCTGGCGTAACGGTTGCTGCTCAGTTACAAAAGACACCAGAGTTTGAGAATAAGGATATTGCCATCCTAGACCCTGTATTATTGCACCACTACCAGGTGAGCCCCCTACGCTTTGCTACCCTCTTCAGTTACTGACGTCACAATAGCCTGGATGGACACTTGTCGGCTCGGGTCTCAAGCAGCTCGATAGCATGATTAAACCTATGTCTACTGTAATTCCACAAGGAGTGAAGCACTATCCTCTGCGGGTGTCAACTTTTGATCCCGAAAACAACGCTATCAAAACATCCGAAGGGGTTGATGTTTCGTATGATTACTTAATCGTGGCCCCAGGTCTCGAGACGAACTTTGCCGGTGTACCAGGCCTGGAGTCCGCATTACGGGACCCAACTAGTCAAGTTTCCTCCATCTACTCGGACAAGACAGTCGAACAGGTGTGGAAGAATATACAAAGTTTCAAAAAGGGACAGGCAATCTTCACCCAACCTGCCGGCGTCATCAAGTGCGCTGGTGCTCCTCAGAAGATCATGTGGATGGCGCTTTCGCAATGGAAGCGAGATGGTGTACGAGATAACATTAACACCGCCTTCGCAACTGGTGCCGCTGGTAAGATGATCAAACGATTCATGAGACATTCATATACTAACCCTGATACAGCTATGTTCGCTGTTCCCAAATACGCACAGGCGCTTGAAGAGCTGCGTAAGCAACGCAATGTCGAGGGCCTTTTCCAACACAACCTCGTCAAGGTGGACTCAAAGAACAAAGTAGCAACATTCAAAAACTTAGCAGAGAGTGCTAATGGGGCGCTCGTGGAGAGAGAGTTTGATTTCCTTCGTAAGTAAATCCCTTGGAACCTCCTCTTCATATATCCATATTCAGTGTCTATACTTCTCGCCAGTCCTGCTACTGTTGCTAACTACTCGTCTTATAGACGTCGTACCGCCGCAAAAGCCGTGGGATTGGGTGGCTAAGTCAAAGCTCGGTAAGTTTAGCGCCATATGAGATGCTCCTATGCTGAAGGTTGAATGATTTCAAAGACTAACCCCGAATTTCCTCATAGCCGATGCCGCTGGTTGGGTTGATGTTGACAAGTCCACTACTCAACACAACAAATTCAAGAACGTCTTCTCTCTTGGCGACGCATCCAGTCTCCCTAACAGCAAGACTGCGGCAGCTATCACGTCGCAAGCACCAGTTTTAATAGACAACTTGCTAGCGGTCATGAAAGGCAAGGAGCCAAAGGCGTCATACGACGGCTACGCAAGTTGTCCACTACTAACCGGTCACGGCGAACTAATGCTCTGCGAGTTCAAGTACGGAGGTGTGCCTAAGGAGACCTTTGCGAGCATACTTGGTGGCCAGGAGACGCCCAGGAAGTTTTTCTACCATTTGAAAAAGGATTTCTTCGTAAGTAAAATAGAGCCCCCTCTTCATATGGTTGGCTAGCTAATAATTTTGTAGCCGTACGTATATTGGAACTACTTTGTCAAGGGCAACTGGTATGGACCGAGTGGATTCTCCAAGCCTGATGTTACACCAAAGCAATCTTAGATCATAGAGGTTTAGATGAAATAGACTATAATTGCATTTGTAGGTACATACTGTGCAACTTCATCTCTTTCTCGGCGGAGAAGATAGCTCCATTGATTAAGTGTTTTCGGCGTTATTCGACGGTAAGGGATTTCATCTCCCACGTCCCCACTTTTACCCCTGACGGCAAGAAAGGAAGACAGTTCTCAGACCGTCCTCGTCGATTTGACTCATTCATATTTCATTCATGTTACTCTACCGGAGAAATAGCCATCCTGCGTTCCATTTATGTTGCATGGCTACCCAAGATTGTACTGCTGCACCAGCTTTTCGGCGCAAGTAACACCGGTTATATACGCGACTGCCTGCACATGACAGCTTGCCATAACCGGAACGACACTCATATCAGCCACGCGAAGCCCTTCAATTCCCCTGACTCGAAAATCGCTATCAACCACCGCATCCGAGTCCCCAGGCTTCCCCATCTTGACCGTTCCAGTCATATGATAGCTTGACGAGATCGTCTGACGCCAGTACTCCAACAGGTCTTCATCTGAATCCGACTTGGGACCAATCAGCAGCCCTGTATTGTTCTCTGAATACGGCCCGTGGGTAGTGAAGTGGTAGACTTTACGCAGAGCCTCGATAGCTACCCGGCGATCGAACGGCGTCGCTAGATACTTCGGGTCGAACCTCAAGGGGACGTCGGGATCGGAAGACTGTAAAGTGGCTTCTCCGCGGCTCTGCGCGTTGAAGTACCAAACTATCAGGCAGGAGTAGTTGTACGTGGGAAGCTCGGGGGCAATCATGTGGAATGGGAGGTGAGTGAAAATCTCGTAGTGCGGAATCGTATCCAGAAGAAGGAATCTCTGCTCGTTGGCTGGAAGATCCTTGAATTCTTGCATGTTGGCGAGATCGTCGAACTTGAACCAGCCAATACCTCCTTCACACGCATATTTCGACCAGGGTCCGGTGCCGTCTTTCTTCCATTGCTCTAGGGCCTCGTCCATGGCCTTGGGGTCGCTGTAGAAGGACGCGCGGGTAGCACTGGTTTCCTTCCTGCTATGGATTAACGGTACAAACAGGTGGTCTCGCAGGCCTTGACCCACGGCCCCGATATCTTGGATGACGGGAATCTGGTATTTGCTTAGTTGCTCGGCAGGTCCGATGCCAGAGTGCATCAGGATCTTGGGACTATCAAGGGCTCCTGCACATATGACCACTTCCTTTGATGCAAAGTCTTTAGGCGGTATGTGAGTCAGCCAAGGATTCGATATCTGAGTTCATATACCTACATTTCTTCCCGTTGGACTCCACCCCGATGGCTTTCTTCCCCTCCAGAATTACTCGTTGCACTGGCGAGCTGCTGAGAACCGTCAAATTGTCTGGACCAGGTCTTACCAAATCTGCCGCCGTTGAACGGAGACCCTTGTAGCAGGAGTTAATCAGAACCGCCATCCCAATAGGATTACCGGAGTTATGATCTGGATTCAACGGAAATCCAGCCTGCTCAAAGTTGTCAAGGAGCTCTGGAAAATCTTCTTCCCATTCAGCCGCATACCCGAGCTTCAGAGGGCCGGAAGTGCCGTGGTCTTCAGCTCGTGGAGAAGCGTACTTCTTATCGATGCCCGCGGGTAGTGTACGATCGAAGGATACCAGGTTCTTGAAACGAGCCTGCATTTTCTCCCATCGGAATCCGTCGTCCCCCACGATTCTCGCCCACTCGTCATAGTCATCACGAGCGCCGACGGTAAAGCCTGCGAAGTTGATGGCGCTAGTACCTCCTAGGCCGCGTCCACGCGAGAAATCCAATTCGCGGTTATTGCAATGCTCCTGGGGTGCGGTCTTGTACCCCCAGTTCATGTCCTTATTCAGGAACGTCGCCCATCGCTGCCCATCAACACGAAGATTCCGGTCATCATTGGCGCCGCCGGCTTCTAGGAGCAATACAGATGGCTTCTTTGGCGAATTCGCCAGTCCAGCTGCTACGGCGCACCCTGCTGGTCCACCTACCGGATGTTAATTCTCACGTGCTCCGAGCTTAGGGGTTACACAAAGAGGCGGGGTTGTGCTGAGGATAAGCTTACTACCAACAACTATGAAGTCGTACGTAGATTCCATAGTCTTTTCTTTCAACGGTGCTGGGTGCTTTTATTTCAATACGAAACTCAGGTTCGTGACTACTTCCTCGTATCTTGGCAGAATCCTACAGCACGAAGATTGCCCAAGACCTGGGAGGATATCGCCCTTTTAAGGATGACTCCATCCCCAACAGCTGCATAACAAGCCACCACTGAACCTAATTCTTGGGGTTGCAGTGCAGTGAGTTATCTACCGAGAAGCACATACCGGTGTGCGGTTTGGGATAGCCTTGATAGTTGATTACAAGTTATCTTAGCAAACCACAAGCGCCGCCTCAATTCAGTGCCGTAGTTACCGTGGTGTAGGTGCTCTCTCCTATCTCTAGCAGCTTACGCGGTCTTCAGCTCGCATAATCCGTACGAGTCCGCTCTAAAACCGCTCTAAAGCCGCTCTGGATATGCGAACTAGCAAACCAGCCGCTAAGTTGTAGTAGGTGTTATGTAAGACCCATACCATACCTAAGCTCACGATGGGTAACACGACATTAGGATATAATAAATATATCGGTAAATCATGTAGTATTGCATGACCCTCCAGTAAGAGCTTATGTACCTAGGTACCTACCTCCTATACACGAGTAGTTTAATTTGCGCACGTAATTAGGTAGAGATGCGACGAACGATCTGTAATTCGTCAGAACTCTGAGGATGGATATAAAAATGAACACCGAAATGGTCTGTCACATGGAAGTCCGTCGCGGAAGGAATCCGGCCCTACCGTTAGTCATTACCTACGGCCGAACTTGAAGTCGGCTCCCGCGACTCGCCTATCAGTTTGAACTTCTATTCTTCATTTGCTGCCTTTACAGATATTATCTTCACATGAACTGTATCCATAATTGGTATGCTGGACTTATTTGTTTAATTTTATGCTTGTCTATGTCTATGCCTGTGCTACCATTACAAGCATTTATCTCTCACGTCCGTACTTGGGGGGCTGAGCCGGAGCGTTGTCAAGGATCTTCTCGATCTCTTCCATTACCTCCGGGGTCAGCTTCTCGACCAACTTGAGAGCCTTAATGTTCTCCTCAATCTGCTCGGGTTTGGTAGCGCCGAGAATCACGGAGCTGACGTTCGGGTTCTTCAGGGTCCATGCCAGAGCCAGCGATGCGGTAGATCCGCCAAGACGCTCAGCGACTGTGGTCAGTTTCTTGACCTTTTCGATCTTCGCCTTGCCCTCCTCAGTCTGCAATGACTTGATGGTGTTGTCGAAGAAGTCTCCGTGCTTGGCTAGGCGTGAGCCCTCGGGGATGCCGTTGTTGTACTTGCCGGTCAACAGGCCGGAGGCCAGCGGAGACCAGATGGTAGTACCATACTTGAATTGCTCATAGAGAGGCGCGTACTCAACCTCGAAACGCTGGCGGTGGAAGGCGTTGTATTGGGGCTGCTCGACCACTGGAGCAATGAGGTTATATCGCTCGGCGATCTGTGTAGCCTCCATGATCTGGATCGCGCTCCATTCCGAAGTTCCCCAGTAGTAGGCGAGGTTGAGGTTTCGAATGACTTGGGTGAAACCCTCAACGATTTCCCTCATAGGTGTGGCATAGTCAGGGCGGTGGGCAAAGACAATGTCGACGTATGGCTGCTGCAGACGCTCAAGCGAGCTCTTCAGCCCCTCAACAATGTGCTTCCGACTTAGGCCCCGGGTGTTGGGCTCCTTGCGACCGGTGCCGAAGAAGATTTTGGTGGTGAGAACATACTCGTCACGAGGCCATCCAAGCTCCTTCAGTGCCTGGCCCATTTCAACCTCGGATTCTCCCGCAGCATAAGTCTCAGCTGTGTCAAATGTGTTGATACCGTGATTCCAAGCGGTCTCGAGACATTTCTTGACGATCTCGCCCTTCTCGGTACCTCCATATGTCAACCAGCCGCCTAAGGAAAACACGCTCACCTTGAGGCCAGTGGGGCCTAGGTGGCGGAACTGCATGTCCTTGGGATCATAGGCGGACTTGACGACAGGCATGGTGGCTATTCTTCTTGGGTGTAGAAGTTGGGTTTTTGAGGCAAAGACTGTGAAGGTTCGAAGTGGGCGAAACATGAGAAACATGAGGGGAAGAAAGAAATATAGCAAGGTTACGTTAAGGCAATTTCCTGTTACGTGTATAGCTCAGAAGTGTCGTTATCCGGGCTGTAGCCTTTTTGTTATCCGGCCTATTCGAAGTACGTACCGTTTAGGTGGTATTCCTGATCTCCTAAACAACTTTGAAGGCGCATAGTGTATTTCTCGAAGTTTTTCCACGTAACTTCATACGTTCATTCGGTAGTCTGAAACTATTATGGAACGCTGCTAACCCGTGTGGGGGAAGATTGGGACTGCGTTCGGGGTTATGCCTCAACGGTTACGGGCCATGGACATGTATTTACTAGCTCTAGGTATGCATTTAGCAGTCACGGGTATGCATATATGAGTCACGGCTACCTACAGACATGCACCTATCCATGCAATGAGACATAATAACGGCTTCAATTTTTTACTATTCGCCCGCACATTTACTAAGCACCTTGATATCCATGACGCATTTGAAGCCCCGCTGAATTAGCCTAGAATGACGCCATTGCTTCTAAACCTACTAAATGGGACAAGCTGGACGGGCTGGACGGGTAACCGAATCTCTCGGCGTCATTGGTGCTCCTCACTCCCCTCATTCCAGCAACTCTTATGTAATCGACAGTTTAGGAAAGGTCTCATATCCATTGAGTGTGCATACACTATTTAAACTAGCATCATCAGTTATTTCGATAACGAAGAGGTTCGATAGACGACAGCGAGGTATATCGAGGTGCTCCTGCCCCGAAATAATGAGTTGAGGTTGAATTAACGCCGCTTTAGGCTATCTGTAGTCCTATGATTGGGTACCGTGTGTGTGGTGAATTGAAGTGTTGGTTAAGAGTGTGGACCGAACAGACGAATCATATACGTCGGAAATGGGTATCACGACAAGGGATAGATACATGTGCCCCTGAGCTGCAGTCTTGTCATTGTCACTTTGCCTTTTACAATAATACTGAGATCTCTAGGTAAGCTTGGGATAAAATTCCCTACCAAAGAAAGCCTATGACGGTAACAGACGGCGCTCATGTTTCAACAAACAAGACTGATATTCCTGGAAACATGAATGGCTCCAGACCATCTGCAAACATAAAAATGTACCTATACATAACGCCAGTACTCTTACAAGTAATATGATGATACACCCCCCACCAAACGGAAATACTCGTACAAGTGATATAATGATACAAGAGGCAACTAGCCTCGTACAGTTCTTCCATCGTCCATTCAAATATCGCGCGTGTCAGAAAACTGACCTGTCAGTGATTCGACACGACGGGGTCCGGATGTTAGAGATCTAGGCTCATTGAGAGGATAGAGCCTGAGACAGCGTGTAAGAAGGATTGCCGCTTATATATACCGCGACCCTCGGCAGATGGAGTTCGGTCTCCTCGCGCAAAACGTTTTCACTACCCCCTACACAGTCCTCATCGTGAACACGGCTCCCGTTGATCCTCTAACCATCCTACCACAGAACACTGTCATTAACGTATGCTGTGGACCGTCTGTGACCTCATTGGCAGGTTCTAAACGTCGACTTCGAGTGAAGATAGAGTAGAACTGCCTAATACGGCTGCGATAATCATGAGGGTATTTTCAGTGACTTTGATAGTTCTCGAATCCTCTGGAGTGTACGCTGATTGTTCAATTCTATTAGTTATTGGTAGTCCAGACGCTATGTCGCACGAGATTTCAGGGGAAGGTACTTACGGGGTTCAATTCTGTGCTTGACTTGATATCGTAGATGTTGTGGCGCATCTGTCGTTCTGTTAGCATCGATTCGTCCCAAGAAATGAGGTGTAGAATACACACTTCCACCTCGAACTCCCCTTTCCCAAGTTCTTCTTGGAGAATGACACTAAGTCCTTTCGAGTTTGGTACGTACTTCGAGTGGATCATAGTATGCACTTTGAAAGCTGCGGCATTCTCGGCTCCGTAAGTCATCGTTGTCGAAGCTGCTGTCGATTGCGCAAGACTTCTTAGGGTATGAGATAACATTGAAGGTATTGGCTGAACGAGTAAGTTTTTGGTGTTATAGATATGCAAACCCGGAAAGTCGAGTATGGTACAGAGTGTCTACCAATTCTGACCTGGAGTATTTAATTCTCCCTGCGATCTGAGATGCATTAATCTGATACCTCAGCCCCGGTCCATACCTGTCTCGGGGCTCGGCCTGGTATGGCGCATGCCGACATTCCAGTCATTAACACTCACCTAGATACAAACCGTGTGATAGATATGACACCCCCTACCGCATCCTACTCACCGAAGAAAGAAAGGAGTTTGCCGCCCCTGGCTGACACAGCCTCAGCCTAGGCATTGTTCCCAACTCTGTCATATTGAGCTTGATGGAGGGTCGGAGATCGCAAGGGTGTCTGAGGGAAGATAAAATTACCTCGGTACTACTGGATATCGATGGTTATAACCAAAACCCGTACGAAAGTGTCGATCAGCCAGCCGCATTGCGGCTGACTGAATTGGAGGGGGCCTAATCTAGACGAAATCGGGGGCATCCGGGGCCAATAAATCGTCAGCCCAAGTCCTAGAACGGCAAGGCAGACTCCTAGTACCTTGCTCAACGATCTCATCGAACATTCATTGGAGGCTAAGATACACAAGGGGCAACATGTTTGGAGATCCTATTGCGGACCTTTGCCACTCATGAATAGAAGTGTTGGAATTTGTTTCAATATCACTCTAAAGTAAAGAACTCATTTTTGAGTCTCAGCGCTTGGGCTCTCCCTACCTGTTGGGAAGATTTAAATCCTTCTGTAAGTGCCGCTCATCGACATAAGCGCCCATCTTACTAATTTCGAATATTCAGGGGTCTTACATCATTCCACTGCTCGGCGCCGAAGAAGTCGCAGCTGTGTCATTGGGCTGAAAAGAAAGTGGTCATCTAGACCTGTCATATGCACTAAATCCGCCCCCATGCATCTATCATTCCAATTTGTACAGGAAGTCGAAAAGTTTACGCAAGTGATGATGCAAAGGGGGCGGGTTTGGCGAGCTCAGCTCGACGCCACGCAATTTTCATGCACATCAACTGCGAACTACCCGGCTTCAGAGAAGCCGACCGTCATCCTTTCTAATACGACAACAACATCAGAAATACATTGATAATACAAATAATATATCTAACTTATACCGATCCACCACTAGAAAGCTTTCAACTCCATTAATAATGACAAGCTTTAATATCGTCCTGCTTCTATTTAGATATTATATCTGCATAGCAATAAAGCGACCAGCTTACCTCGGTGAGTTCTCCCTTGGCATGGATCATGTACTTATTATGTCTCATCTTTGGTGTCAAAAGAAAAATGATAGGTCAGTAACACGGAAAGGTTGACCAATGGACAGAATGACATACCTCGACCTCATAGGTACCCTCTCCAAATTTGTCCTTCAGCTTGTGGATGAGCTTTGCGGGGTCGATGTACTGGCTTGCAACGAGCTGCCAGCCGTTCGGCGATAGTTCTTCAGACTTGGCACTAATTTGCCGCGATGCAAGATTGCCTGGCGCGCTCGATTTGGGACTATTAAAATGGTCAGCGGTGTCTATTGAGATGGGGCTGATGTCTTTCACTCCATGTCGCAAATTTAAACGGGAAATTCAGCTCAAATGCTGGTCAAGTGACGATATCCTGTCTCTGATTGAAGATGCTAGTACGCAGAAGAAAAGCTTGTGGCGGCCCCAGCCCTTTTCTCTTCCATTTTACTAGACTTTTCAGCTCCTAGATTCGCCACATAAGCACCCGGAATACGAACCGCACCGGATGCGACCGGCTTTGTAGCACGGAAGAGGCAAGTCGCTTATAAGTCTTACCCCTGACCTGGGCTATTTTCACAGCTAGAATATCACCTGTGTAACATTCTACGTAGGTAAGATAGATCCCTACTCGTGCGATGTAATCTCAGTCAGCTTGAAATCGTTCCATACTACAGGTAAGAGGTATGTACCCCATGGGGGCTGCAGAAATTCTAAAAGGGGCAGAGCTGTGAACCAGTCGCTTCGCCACGAAATCGCTCTACAAGTCTTCAAGCGCCTCTTCCAATGGACAGGGAGTGGAGAAAAGAGCCTCAGCGTACAACAACCCGTTACTTTATTAGTAGGTCGCCATGGAACTAAATAGATGCAACATTAGAAACAATATTCATCTATTTAGTGCCAATTGTCTGTGTCCTTTGCATTACGCGATTCCCTCGCACATGAGGTAACTTCCCCTCTAGTCAAGATTTGATAGTAAGCGAATGGAACATGAATATGCTATCGGTGAGTGTTACGGGCATATAGGATTGTGTACCTGATCTGGGCTAATGGGAACTTAGGACGACGAACATACTGGCTCTCCAGTCTCTTCAGTATGCTTTCACTCCTTCGAACTTGGCGCTTGCCCTCCGACATCTACTGATAGATAGTGACACATAGGTACTAGGGTCTCTGCGCCCAGCGTCGTTGGATGGAGCATCAGCATGGAGAGACACAATCCCGGCGTTCATCATCAATCGCACTGGAGAGTCAAAACTAAAAACAGAGCCCAGCAGTACCTGCCATGATCGCGGTGATAGTGCGCATATCGAAAATGCATTGAGCCGTCGTCCATCCAGTCCGGATGCTTATTCTATCCAAAGCACAGACGAATTACTCACAAAAGTCGGCTCGGGCGTCGATTCTCAAAATGCTCACCTCCAATTCTCTGATATTCCTTGCTTGACAAGCCGTAACAACTCATTGGAACAAGCGCTGCGAAAGGCAACCAAGAAATTTCCCAGAAACGATGGGCAGAAGTTCATCCCGATAGGCAACTTTGACGATATCATCACGCAAGACAGCGTTCGAAAAGAGATCCAGTCCTGGTTGCCAAAAGACAGGAACCTGGACCTCTGGACCAGGGCAGTCTGGGATCCCTTTGCATACTTTGACCCTGTCATGAAACGGAATGCATTTACATCCCGGAGAAAGATTTTCGCCATCTTGGTCCTCTTCAACGCACAGACGAAGATTGCGTCGTTCATCCGCGAAAACTTATTTGATAAGGACCTTCCATTCGTACAGAATGATGAGGACAAATGGGTATACTATCCCAATGGAAACCGAAGCATGGCGCGCAACGTTGAGTGTTTGAACGGGCTGAGCGGGCACGACGCAGATAGCTTTGACACTTACCAATGGCACATGTTATCTCCAATATTCAACATGGCGGACGACAAAGTCATTTTCTACGACCTTCACCCTCGTATCACACTTCCATTCCTCGAGCTTGAGAGGGGACAGGACCTGGCCCTTGTTGGTGGGCAGGGTGAGGTCTTTCGCGTAAAGATCGATGAATCTCATTATATACTAGACAGGTCAATAGGGGACCCGGTGAGCTTAATCCCCGTCGACCTGGCTTTAAGGATACGATAGTATACTAACCAGACACAGCCGAAAGATTTCGCAATCAAAGAGTTGGTGCCCACGAATAAGGAGCAATTCGACTCTGAGGTGGAGTCCTTGAAGCGATTCAGCAACAGCGGCCACCCACACTTGATCAAGTTATTCGCGACCTACTATCATGGCACACCATCTGATGGCAGATATTATCATCTGATATTCCCATGGGCAGATGGAAATCTGAGGCACTTCTGGAAGCAACATCCGACGCCTACACACGACTACGACCTGCTCCTATGGATTGCAGACCAATGCAGGGGTATCGCAGAGGGGCTAAGAATGATCCATAACAACGAATTTGACAAGACTTCGCTCAGACCAAGTGAAGTGAAGAAGGGAAGGCACGGCGACATCAAGCCTGAAAATATACTATGGTTTAAAGACTCTACCAACACGGAGCAGTCTGGGAATGGCATATTGAAAATCTCCGACTTCGGCCTAACCCGTTGGCATCGAGACGTGTCCAGCAACAAGACGGACGGGGGTGGAGTGTTCGTCTCTAAAACCTATCGGGCGCCTGAGTATGATCTGAAGAAATCACCTTCTCAATATTGGGATATTTGGGCTCTGGCATGTCTGTACCTGGAGTTCATAACCTGGTATCTTCACGGGTGGGACAAGGGCGTTGACGAGTTCTCGAAGCAGCGGGCCGCTGAAAGCTCTTCCCTCAGCCGTGAGGACAACTACGCTATCGGAGAGGATCATTTCTTCAATCTAACAAGGGGTTCCGAATCTACGTACGATGCCAGTCTCAAGTGTGATGTGATCATCGTGAGTATGCTCCTACTCTTACAGTCTAATTAGAGCCCGTACTAACGTCCACAGTGGATCAACAAGCTCCACGCGACAGAGGGATGCTCCCAATTCATACACGACTTCTTGGATCTCATATCAGACCATATGCTACGTATTAGGACCGCCCACCGTCACGAGAGCAAAGAAATTGCCGAAAGATTAGATATCATGTATAACAAGTGTAAATCGGACAAGCTCTATTGCCACGAGAGCGCCCACGGCCAACGCAAGAAGAAGAGGAATGGTTCCGACCCTCACGATCCTCACGATACAGCTACAATAGATTTCTCGGAGGAGATGGCTGAACACCTCGTTCAAACAATCAGTGCAGACAATACCATCGCTACAAGGAACAGCTATCACGATCAAATAGCGGAAACCGAAGGCATGCCGTCGGCTCGCGATTCGTCTCTTGGGTGTGATACGCAGCAGGACCCCAGCCCCAATAACTCCGATGATTCGATGTTAGACTGTGAACAAAGCGAGAGCCCATTGCCATCGAGTCCCAGTCGTCACGCCTTTCCGTTCTCAGTTGCTACTCCTCCCGTTACTCCAGCCAACCAGCCAGAAAGGTCAGAGCCCCAAATAGTATCAGACGAGCGTCAAGAACCTCAGGTTCCGCCATCCCCCAACAGCCGGTTGAGCACAGATAGCACCACCCATCCTCCTGTCGCCGAGCGAAGCCGGAGTTCTATAAACGTCAGCCCCGAGAACAGCATTTACCTTGCGCCAAATAATGAACTCAGAAGAGGCGCACCAAGTGAGACGGGAAGAGCTTCTAGTCAAACCACGAGGAATGACGAGGCTAACCTGCCAATTGATCCCAATCAGCAGCAGCAGTTACTATCACCCGGGAAGGCCAGAGAGGACGGCCCAATACCCACTCCAAAGCGAAGAAGAAGACGAATGCGATTACCAAATTGGCTAATTTCATGTTTCCGGTTAGAGGAGCATCCTAGAGATGGCGAATGAACATAGAACGGGGGTGGCTTTTTGTTTTTTGTTTTCATATCTGGCTTTGAAATGATACCCCTATACCCTGTATATCGATGTAATACTAAATACTGTACATATAAATGGCTTGACATGGCGGTGGAACGACTAAGGAAACTGCCGAGAACCTCAGAGATGGAATGCAGAACCCAATTCTCATGGGCGCGAATGCGTATCAATTGTGTAACAAACCCGATGCCATTCTTGATCAGATGGCTGTACTGCGTCACGCTCGGCTTCTTACATGCATGTGGCTTGCATTGGTAAGCTATGTCCTGTGGACTAGGCAGGCTCTCGGTGTGAATGGACGCGCCCCGATTACCATATTTACAAACCATGTCCTGTAGGCTGAGTCCCCGATGTGTGTATTAACGCCGCCACAAGTGCAAGAACAGGCTTACTAGAAAGAAGGCAACCAGCAGCGTGCCTAGTTGCGTCCCAGCCAGCGCGGCTCACGCCATTCTCTCCAAATGACCGCTTCTTCATACTATGTTCAGCCTGCTTTAACAATAATGATAATTGGAATGTTGTTCTCTGCTAGTAAGCGGTCTTGCTTTATAAAAGGTCAGACGGAGCACGAAGGAGGCTGTCTATTTCGGAACAGCCCAGCCAAGACCAACATATCCCTTTTGTTAAGAATTTGTGCCCGTAAACTATGGCTGAGCAAGCACCCGAGATCAGCGTTACCAATGCTGACGGCAAAAAGACCCTCAAACTTCCTATACGAGAATACTCTCCTCCCAGGCGCGATTCTAACTCGTACGACTCTCTTGACGACCTCCTTCGCAGTAGGTTGAACAAACACCCTGATGGGGTCCACAAGAGCTTCCTAACTCTACGCGGCCTCCGGAGCCTACTTCCAGCCGGAAGAGTCCGAACGCATCTTCAGACATTCTTCGACGATGCCTTTAGAGCTGGTTACAAACCACGTTCGAATATCGACGCATATCTTAAGCTCATCTGCCTCGATGATCATCCCAGGAATCGCTCAACAGTGGTCAAGCCGAAGACATATATTCGGCTCTTCGCAATTCTCGTCTTGGCTGATAAGGGCCGGGACATATTCAAGTTCATTGACAAGGGTATCAGCGACGAGGAATTGCCCATCGATATGATGGACAATGACTTCCAATCATGTATCAGAGAATGGAGGCAACGCAATCTAGACGACTTGGATATGTGGCAATGGAGGATGAACGTCCCTTTCTTGGCCTCCGGCCAACACAGGATATTTGACGCTCAAGTCGTCCTACCCTTCATCAATGGTTCCGATACTACGTCCAACAATCTAGATTCCGGACGCCTAGGAGTTCAGACCCGTATCACCCCTATTACGGAGGCGGGAGGTTACGGCGAAGTCTCCTACGTTGAGATACATTCAGATTGTCATGATTTCCGCGGAGTATTTGGGCCGGTAAGGAGTCGTCCCGTAGCAGCTCAGCGTTCTTGTGGCTTACATATGATTATTGTAACAGTTACCCAAGCCAGAAGGGCCTTTTGCACGCAAGAAGCTCTTCGCACCAAATCCCGCCACGGTCGAAGACGACTTCAAAAAGGAATTAAGCATGCTTAAGAAGTTCAACGGCGTGCATCCCCATATTGTAACTGTTCTGATGACTTACAAGTATATGGATCACTATCACCTCCTTTTTCCATGGGCGGAATGTGATCTCGGGAGGTACTTTGAAAGGAACCCCAATCCACCTAACGGCCTCAAGACAGTTCAATGGGTGTCCGAGCAATGCCTCAAGATCATGGAGGCTGTTCACCTGATCCACTTCCCTCCGGGACTAGATAGACTACAGCCACTGGATAAGTTATTCGGCCGTCACGGAGACATCAAAGCCGAGAACATCCTCGTCTTCAGGTCCCAGAACGGGAAAGCGAATCTTGTCCTCTCCGACTTTGGACTCGGCTCTGTGCACCATGACATAAGCAAGTCGAATATTCCGAACAAGGAAGTCTCAGCGACGCCATGTTTCAGGCCGCCCGAATGTGACATGAAAGACGGTCGCATTAGCAGGGCTTTCGATGTCTGGACCCTTGGGTGCCTCTTTCTCGACTTGTTGATCTGGCTCCTCGGGGGTGAGAAACTCAGGTCTACGTTCGAGGACGAGCGACTTACTCCCTATATCAACGGATGCGAAACAAATATATACTTCGATGTTGTGGCAACGGAAGACGGCCAGCCCGCGTACATCGTAAAGGAGGAGGTGAAAAGGGTGAGTCCTCCAATACCCCATCACATTGATCCCGTTCTAAACTAACCGAGGGAACAGTGGTTCGCTGAGCTGCATCGAAATAAGCATTGCACTCAGTTCGTGCACGAGTTCCTAGACCTGATTGAACAGAAGATGTTGATCGTAGAGACTAACGTGAGGAAGAGGGCTAGAACTGAAGAGTTGCTCAAAAACTTGCAGGCATTCCATACACGCTGCCATGGAAAAGACGCCAAAACTTACTGTGTCGATGCGGCTCCTGATAGAACCCCGTTGAGCGTCCGGGCGCCCACAATTGCAGAAGGGCCGCTGAACGAGACCGCCGAGAAAAACATCAAGAAATTCCGTATTTCGCTCAGGACGGTTGCAGGTCGTACACACCGGGCCGAGCAAGCTGAAGATTAGGCAGACTGACTTATGGAATACGTCGACCTTCAAGTTATGTAACGTTAGATGAGTAAATTCAGTTCTAGTTCATTATATCATGATTCAATGCATTCTTCCCAAAATTCCCAAAATGCAACCCCATAATCTTGCTGCGGAAGCGATGCAACTCCCATACGCGCCCGTGGACGCCAAACCCCATTTCTTGCACCCCAAAATTCCAATTAGATAGCTTCTAGCATAGCGCGCGATAGAATCTCAAGGCTTCGGATAAGAAAGAAATGTAGAGATATAAAGTACAAATTCGAATTCGAGTTCGAGTTCGAGTCCGAGTTCGAGTCCGTATCACTGCACTGCGTAGTGGTCGTTCTGAAGTCTCAACTGGATGTCTTCCACCTCGATCTAGATTCCAACGTAAGCTTATGACTCATCGCAATTTAGAAAATCATTCTCTAGAAGGCTCTTCCTCACCGAAGTCAACAATCGCGGGATCGTGCAATAGAATCGGCCACGTTGAAACTGGATGAGCATGTCAGTTTTCGTTTTGGCCGCGATGACGGGTGTGCGTTCTCGTAGCATACACGGATCTGAATAGTGCCTGTCGGGAATAATCTCCTCAGGTGCCCGTACAGCGCGGTTTCGTCGGTGTACCGCGCCCGAAATACTGAGACGGCGGCCATACTTCAATGAATAGACGGCTGAACAATACTTTAGGTAGATAGGCAGCTTCTTGAAACGATTTTCTTAACTATCTTGCCTGGAAATATAAGGAGAGATAATTTTTTGAGATGTAGAACATTTACAAGAGAGAGAGTCACCCGATACGCAGTAATTAAATAGGTGAGAATCAAAATGCAGCCCGTTCTGAATACGCCCCCGAAGATGCCCTGCAGGTAGCCTAGCGAGTGCTGATTTATTGGGTATTGAAATCCCCATGGCGTCGTGACCTCACTGCGGGACGCGAATGGAGGTAATTTGAAATGAGCCTGTGCGCAGCAGTAAGACTAGGTAGATAGGTCTATTCCGTCTAGAGCAGCTAAGCAATAAATCTTATACATACTTGTTCCATGCTGATTGTAGCCACAGCATCATAGTCGGTGACCAAAGCAAGTAGCTGGAGCCTGAAGGTTTGCCGACCACCTTTCGCCACGAAAGTCTACATGCACATAAGCTGCTTCTTATTGCTGTTGTGTAACATTACCTACCTTATTTATGCAGGCTGTACAATGCTAGGTTGATTCGGGGCTTACCGCCCTCGCAGCCTGCAGCTTGCAGGTGGCTGGACTGGCCCGAAGTGAAACCAATCACAAGCTGTGAGGCTGAGCACTTCGCTGATGATCTTTAGCTGGCTGCAGCAACACCATTGTTATCATTCATGCCAGCGTCTTATCATGTTATTCGACCTCGTTATTCCCTCGCTGTGAAAAAGGAATATTAATTCATTTCTGTTTGAAAGATAGAGATCAGGGATGGATTGGCCTAAAGAGAACCTGGGCATAAGTGAAATAGACCTTAGGAATGTTTTCAAATATGAACCCAAGACCACGAGGGTTGTGCGGTTGGAGGGGCCCGAGAAGGTGAAATTCAGCATTAGTTCTTTACATACCCCTGAAGTACTCATACATGTATAGGAGCTTATTGTACGATCACTCGAGACAGATGAAGACTGGGAGGACTGGATGGACAAGGTACGTTAGCTCGCTAGTCCTATTGACCACACGGTGCCGCGCTAACTGAATGCAGGAATTACCATCGCCAGATAGCAGAGAGTCAGGGCTCATACTGATGTAAACGGATGGTCTTCCAAGCCGGAGGAATTTGATACTGACGGGGACCGCAGACTCGCGAGGAGGACAGGTCAACAGAGGAAGTCGCCGATGCGAGATGAATTCGATGGCCTTGAGAAGGGGCTGTCAAGATCGGACAGGGCGTCGACCTTCCCCATCGAAGTTGGTGGCGCCCCAAACGCCGAGAAAGGACTCCAACCCAGCCTGAGTGGACGACGTAGTGCTAGGACGCTACCGTTCTCCCTCGAGATCTTTAGGTCGATATCAAAAAGGCTATGCTTACACGGCTCGATAGCACGAGTTGTAAGCCGGTCCGACGTGCCTATTTTCTCTCGTGCAGAACTGCAAATGGGGTTGCCGGGAGGGCCAGCATATCCTGCCTACGGTAGGTAGAGACGTCTTTTACGTTCAGAAGCTTGATCTATAAGCTTATACGGTGGATGTAGTATATAACTGTAGATCGACGAACGCCTGGGAGATGGATCTCGCCTTAACAGTCACGCACTTCCCTCACTCAGGATTAACATACGCTGTTCTATTTGGATGCCCGATAAACATCGAAGACGAAATCATCAAGCGGTTATCCTCCGCTGGTGAAGCGGCGAGTTATCCCTTACTCCTACCTGGTATTTTTGCCGAACTGGAGCGTAATCGGCATATCAAGATCGTTGAGGACTACATGGATGACATCGAGGAGAAGATATTCGAGCTCGATTCCAGGCCTTCAGTCACGCAGCAAATGCATAGTTCTGATGTCGACAGCAGAAATAAAGACAAGCGGTCACAGTGGCTTGACACGACATACCTAAGGAACGGCCTCATTACTTGGAGCGAACAGCTAGCTAAGATGTCCCGACATACGGATGAGCTCAAAGATACTCTGTTCAGACCAGCAAGCAAGGATGAATTTCATACCCTGCGTGGTAATCAAGGATACCCAAATCTAACACGAAAACCGCATTTTGACGGAAGGGAATCGCCGGAGAGTAACGTAAAGAATACCTGGATATGGTTGGGCGAGTCTTACTGGGAAAAAGACGAGGCGTGTAAGAGCGAGATGAGGAAAATAGGAGGCAAGGTCAACGACCGCCTCCACTCTATCATCGAGGAGTATGAGGACAAGATTCGAGAGTGCACCATGCGGATCGATGGAATGGCAATGGCTACGCAATGGGTTCGGCTCTCCCCCTTTCGATCTGTGACTCTGGCTTGGATGCCCCTTTGCAAGCACTAACTTGAGCTGTAGTCTCACGGGGATACGAATGTTGAGATAGCTCTAGCGACAGGGAGGGATTCGAGACACATGCGGACTATCTCTATAGTGACCATGGTGTTTCTCCCCGGGACATTCTTCGCCGTACGTCCCGCCATTACAACCTTCTTCCTCTTCTAGAAGCCATGCTAATACTGAACCGTTATCTCGCAGAGCGTGTTCTCCATGCAATTCTTCAACTGGATTCCTGGCAACGACGGGACCGTCGTCTCGCATTATCTATGGATTTACGTGCTCGTAACTGTAGTTGCGACTCTACTGACGCTCGGGACATGGTACTATTTCGTGGTGTGGCGCCCTCGGTCGCGGAAAGAGGTCTCAGAGGATGAAATGCCTCTCGTCGCATGACAAGGTGCAATATTACCCCGACGGCCTCTCTGGGAGGGCGTTCGTGTACTATGATACTTCCAACTTTCCAACTGTTTTCTTTTCTCCTTCTGATTTTGTATTTTCTATATTGTGGTTCAACAGTAACACAAGGTAGACGGGCTGTTTCATGTATCATCTGTCAGCGAGGGATAAGCCATACATAGGTTCACTACTCAAGCTACTTTTCTTGGTTATGAGTATCTTGGCATTCAACAGGAAACGTGGCTGACGCGAAGACATCGGCTTTTTCAGCTAATAGATTTTGTTTTTGCTACACAGTGAATTCGGTCCATTCTAAGCGAGATTATGCTAACAGTGCCAGAGTCGACGAATTCATTTCCAATTCTATTTCCAAGGGTATCTCTAAGGCAAACACCCTGCCCCTAGATTACGCGTTCCAGGCTCCAGGAATCATCGTGACATTCAGGCATCTTACCTAGGCACGGAATAGATGTGCCGGGTGTGGCTTTGAGCCCCGTGGCTGTGGCGGGCTCAATGCTTCACCCTGGCGAACGAACCCCAGTCGAAAGCCGCGCAAAACCGAAACGCTCACGTTATGCGACACGAGATCCCGGGGTGGATTCATTTGCCTTTGTCCGGAATCTCGCGATGAAAAAAGCCGAGGGCCAAAAAAAAAAAAGACCCTTCATCCAGTAGGTGGGAAAATGGTGTGGGGAAAAGGTCATGAGAAATTTATTTTTAATGCTAGGAAGAGGGACGGCCCTCCGCCGTTGTCGCCGCCCCATGCGTCCATCTCCCCACGATGGATAGTGGGCTGCTTGGGTATCATTGCATCATGGATTCGCTGGCCCTTGGACTCTGGGGGAGGGAAAACCGTTCCAACGAGCCGGACCCCCCCTTTTACCCAAGGCCTCATACATGTGAAACCCCTCAGAAGGGAAGAAACAGTCCTTAAAAAGTAAAAGGTAAAAAAAGAAAAAGAAAGGAAGGAAGATCTAACGCCAAAGATCCTGTAGGAGATTCTGGATTTTCCCAACGTCATCGGACATTGAGTCTTACGGTTAGATGGCTGATTCTTGCTAGATCGGGCAATGGAAGGAAACGAGTGTCAAACACGCATGGATGTGAGGGAGTGAAGCAGCGCGTGTATGATTGCATAGGAGGCTCGGCAGGGCGTGGAAAGCCCACAGGTGATCAACCCGCCGCGTCCGATCTGCGCGTCAGCGTAGTTAGAACGGAGTTGGGATTGTTCAAAATGATGATGATACTGCGATGGCCCCCCTGCTAATTGTACTGAAATACCTACGGTGTTCCTCGTGGCGTCAATGTACAGCCTACTATGGGATTCATTGAAACTAATTCCGCTTGTTCCCGCGATTAAGTTGGCTGTTTGATTCTCCTTCTAATCCTACAAGTACCGTAAAATTGAAGGGCTTCTTATGTCATGTCTAAAGTTAGGACTTGGAGCTCTGCTGGGGGTTAGTAAAGGAGGGTCAATACGAATCTCATGCCGCGGAAATCGGATGCGTTGACGGTTACAAGGTATCCGCAAGTTACAATTGCTTGGTCAGCTAATCCTGTGATGCGTACCTATGATGCGTGGTGACAAGTTTTGCCGCTCGTCTAGACTTGGATGGAACACTGTGAATAATCATCTCAGCCCGTCGTGCGGAGGTGCCTCGCCTGGCTTGTAAATGCATCGCTGCGAGTGCTGATCGCGAGGCGAGGGTTTGGACGACACTAATGCAAGCTCTCTACCTTTTCGTAGTTCTATCCTAGAAAAACCGCATCTTGCCGCGAGCATGACAAGAAGAATTTCGAATGCTAGATAGTTCTATCGTGACCCCTTCCCAACCCGATATCCTTTAACTTTGGGAATCGTATTGGCTTGCTGGTCGTATAAAATGCTTCGTGTCTACAATCTGGTGGTAACGTTCCGGACGAGCGGTCTGACTTCTTGTGATATTGCTGATTTAAATCTAACCTATAGGGGCGCAAAGAAAATAAACTCGACTAGGCATTTGACTCGTTCTGGAAGGACCGCTAGAATGGCCCGTCCTAGAAGCGTACCATCCATTTGGAATTGGAATTAGGGTACCTGTCAGAACGGACCAAAAACCGGCGTAACCATCTTGCCTATTGTGCCGCAGACCACCCGGACTCCTGTAGGTGACAGATTCGGGCAAGTGGCGATGGAACTGGTGACTCAGTGGGGAACTAGAACTGGCTGGTGGACACATCAGCCATCCACTAGCCAGATCAACAAGCGGCAGAGTTTATGTTAGGTCCGGAGAGGAGTCGAATAATGTGATGGCTTCCATATGAGGAGCGTTGGCAGCCGCCGCGCTTAGGTGCTTTTACAAACCTCAAGGAATCATTGCAGAAATGGTGGATCGTGACAAGGTAAAAAGATTTGTTTGGACATTGCTATCCCTGGATATGCAGATACTAGAGCTATGCAGCGTGGGTGTGGACATCTTGAGTACCAGGCTGGTGCCTGCGTTTCTTCCCGGCGGCGGAGAGCATCGCGTTTAGATGGCCGGTTTGGATGCTGCAGGTTTGCGGAAGTCAGGGTTTCTTGGGAAGCTACCACATATGTGCTTAGGTGCGGAGACTCGATCGTGAGGGGTTGCGAGGGGTTGCGAAGGCTTCCACTCATATTTCAAGGTCTGCCCACACCGCTAGAAAGTTTCTTATCCAGTGCTGCATTCTGATCCTCGGTTACCTTATCAACCCAAATTTTGCCAGGCGGTCTTGACGTCGACTTATGGCACAAGCCGGACATATTAACCCAAAGCTAAGTAAGAGGGTTACCAAATGAGGTATTTGAGTGTCGTACGGTTGCAGAAATTTATATGTTGAGATTATCGATCAAGGATCCCAACGCTTAGGTCGGCATACGTGAGATATTCGATGACTGCTCCGACACAGTGGTATGATGTTGCTCTCAGCTTCCCATCCCGTGTAGTACTAGATACTAGGAGGCGAGAGCACGTGGAAGAGACCATGTACTTGTGAAAATGTGCTTGCCTAGAATGAATACTACATCCAGAGGATCTCCGCCAAATTAAGAGAATGGGACATGCTGCAGATGCTATCCGTGTGTGCCGCAGCCTTCATCCGAATAATTAGTCGGGTTTGATACCCCCCAAGCGTAATGAATGGGATTGCGGACTCCGTTGCTTCAGTAGAGGTTTCGTCCTTGAAATTACACTACAGTACGTTATAATTTCTCATATTGGATACTGGTGATTGGAGAAGGATGTAACTCTCACATTGTGGCCGACAGCTCCGTAACCGTAATACATAATACGTATATAACTTATCGTATATATGCTGGATGATCTGACTAGGTCAAGACGGGCCTTTCCACGCGACCGAAGCCACGGAACTCGTGCACATGCGAGTCGCTCATTGACCCGCTCACTGTCAAGACTGAACGATGCCGCTACTGCAGAAGCGGACTCATGTAAAGGAAAATTCTTCGGCTTGGGAGCAAAAGAGGGGTTAAAAAGCACAGCATGTAACTTTGAGTCTTTTTTTTTTTTTTTTCTAAAAATTCTATTGTCGTCTGTGGAGCACTGCAGCGCGACGTCTGGTCATTCCGTACGACTCAGTTCCCACGTAGTAAAGAAAAAAAACTTGATGAATCGTCGTCTGCTGCATGTGAGTGGGGGGTTGGGACATTACCCGCATAACAAACAGAGTGTTGTCTTTAGTAAACTTAGCGGTGGTTGATTTGACAAGCCATCTCACCTGCTAGTGAGATGGTAGAAAGTCTCAGCGTTTTGCGAGCTACTTACCTGCTTACGTAGCTGCTTGGCTGCTAACAACTATCGACGCACGGCTGCAGTGATCCTGCTTAGATTGGTAATATGGAACCACGAATGAGTGTGGCACAGGACCGTTTTATGCTCTAGGCTGTTTGGTAATGTGATTCGGTCGCCCAGCCAGCCCGCCCAAGTTGACAGACCTTGAGAGTGTAGGGGTTCAAGTGGATATTCATAAGTAGCAATCCAACATCGGAAGTCTCGCCATGCGCAGGGCAAGTGATCTGGGCTGGGGACCGGTCCTCTGCGTTTTGTTTTTACATAATAGGTTAGACTGACGACCGAGATGGTGAGCAGCCAGGCAGCTTGCGTCTTTCCATTACCTCATTAGCGAGGCTGGGCGCTGAAGGATGTTATTCGTTTCTCGACAATCATCAGTTGTTTAAGCTGTTTGATCATCGAAAGACGTCGTATATTTGTGCAAGTACTATATACGAGGTATGTTTTGGCCACGCTGACATAGTTGCTTCGTCAAGGAGAATAATCAATGCGGCGGTGACGTATGATAATGATGGATGAAATATCTGTATGAAGTAAGGGACTGCGAATTGTGAACGCCCGGTGACCCGCTAGACTAGGCATGCAATAAAAGAAATGATACTAATTATGTAGAACGCTGGTATGGCCAGAGAGGTAGGAATAACACATGGCCAAGGTCTAATCGCCAACCGTCGCTTTCGTTCAGCAACTAAACAACCGAATAACCAAATAACCTAGGTTAATGCGAGTTTACCACTAAGCCCACTGCAACGATCGGACGCTGAGTGGATATTGCGTCTGGAGAAAATGTAACCCGAGACTGAGGCTTCAGTTTTAAAATCCCTCAGAGGTTCAATGTTTAGAGTTTCTCTAATTGCCAATTTAACTTCCAAGGTTTTTTTCAGGAGAAATTTAGGGGTCGCTGGAGGGGGTGGCTCTACTATGGGGCCCACTTGCTCCTTATGAACCCTTCTGACCCTCTAACCCTGATAGGCTCTTTACCGGTGGATCTCTGTGCTATTCTGGAAATTATCGGATCGGTACCTGAATACACCCTGACACCCCAAGTTGGATTAAGGTACATAGTACATTGTATCTTTCAAGTGGAGTTCCGGTCTTAAAATACCTCCAGCTAACTCTCAACGGCTTCGATATTATCCCAGGCGTCCCAACCATGTTAAGTCCGAAGCAAGGAAATATCTTCACGTTTTATGCTAGTAGACATAGTAATGACATCGGCTCTAGTTTATTGGTACACTAGAGAATGCTACGTATATTGTCATCACTGAGCAGATAACCGCTAGTTCTTACGGAGGAATACATATATGTCAGATATCATTGCTCGTCTTGTAGCTTGCAAAGGCTTACTCCTCTACAATGAGATCGAAACTCCGTGACGCATAGGCCACTCGGGGGTATTGCGCCATTCCGGTCAGAAGGCTCAAAGGACGATGGATGGGGCATGTTAGCTGTGCCACTACTGTAAATCATTATGGCTTTCCCGAATGATATAGACACACCTATGGCTTGCTTCGTCACCAGTCTGTCTACTTGATATTATTAAAGGCTTTACAACTACTGGAGGCAGTCCTAGAGCAACGAGACCCAAGAGATCGAGCCAGGAATCTATTAGCTTCCTCGAGCCGCCGTTACCTTAGTCTAGCCCAAGGGCCTGAACAATGTGCCTGGCCAGAGAGGGTAAAGGGCAGAATACAATGCGTGAGTAGCATGCTCGTGCTTCTGTTGGGAGAACCAAAAAAAAAAAAAAAAAAAAAAAAAAATCAACCTACCGTTTTAGCAATTAGCAGAACATGGTCTCCGTACAGCTCCGTATCCTACGTGGTTGAATAATACCGTTTCAACTAAACGATGAACTGACTCTTTACCCAGATGGATAATGCAACACATATCGAAACAAAGGAGGAGATGAAGGTTCCGAAATGAGTAACACCCCAGCTAATCGATTGCCTCCGAATGAATATTAATTAAAAGGACAATAGTTTAAGAAGACTAATAGTGTCCGCATTCAGAGTTAATCGAGGTTGAACCAAAAGTCTTGATTGAACTGGAGTCGCGGCTTGGTTTGGCGCACTGATCTCGAGCACTTTGCATATGTGAAAGGGAAACCGTTAAACTAGGTACCCTACCATTCTTGCTACCTACTTCGGTTAGGTGTACTTCCCTATCTTCTAGCCCCTTTCATGTAAATGAACGGGCTTGATTATATGTAACTTACGTAGCCAGAAGATGAAAGGACGAATACCGTACATTTCGAGGGGAGCGGAGGGTTTTCCGCACGACAAACATATATGCCACGAGTAATTGTATCTCATCCTAGAGTTGCTACCAGCTTGTTCCTAGTAAAATCAAGACAAGACAATGATATCGAGACAAGGAGTCATGGTTGTGAACCTTTACATCGATGGAGACCTTCATTAGCGCGCCTGTACGGCGCCCCGACATTGTCTTAGGATCATTGTATATGCATAAGATCATCTCCCTAATTCAATATCGTCTTGATATTATTACCAAAAGTGGATATGGTCTTAGGGATTATTGCATACTGGGGATGGCTTCGCTTTCCAAAGCGATATCTTCCCGGAATAGCTTTCTAATTTGAGATAATCCTAAGATGATCCTAATCCTGAAATGATCTCGGCCGTTTGATTGATTGACTGGCCCTGGATTAATCTCCTGGCCCTAAGCTAATCTCCTGGCTTCGAGATTATCTTGGTTAGCGCCCGTTTGCAATGTTGTTTACTCCTGCAGCTTCCCGAATAACTCATATATACTGAAACATCAGGAATAGCTTCTAGTAATTCGTAGCCGCTGTAGCGCAACCAGTAAGCCAGTAAGCCAGTAAATCAGTAAACGTAGTAGCTGTAATCTTTCGTAACCTTAAGGTCCTTGATTCGAATCGTGACAAGTGTTGATTTTCAAGTAATTCGAAGAAAAAAAAGGACGTATCGCATATGTGCATTTTATGCACTATGCGACAAATATTTTGTCAAATATCGGGTTTAATATCGTCTCAACATCATTTTAGACTCAATATGCAATTAGCTCATAAATGACCTTAAATTTGATTGGATATTGAAATCTCAAGATCATTACGAACTCGAGACGCAATTGGCTTATCGATATCGATTAAGATTTGATTGGATATCAGATTTTCAACAACATCATAAACTCAACATGCAATCAGCCTAAACTGCTTTAGCTGACAATGTTTCGCTACAAGCATCTCGAGGGTTTGTAATGGTCCTCACAATAATTTCCAGTGGCCACTGCGGCGCGCTAATGTTGGTTGAAATTCCATTCAACAACAGCAGCTTAGTGACAACCGTTGAAAGAAAAAAAAAGCATGTACATATGACCCCAGCATGACTAAAATAGCTAGGACCCTGATTTCTAATGGTTGATTTTAGTTTCCAAAGGCATTCGAATTCAAGAGATGCTTTGAATAGCAAGTTAAAGATTGAAACGTGAACTGAAAAAGCATCAAGAAAGGAAAAGCGTCGTTCCGAAATGGCTAACCTTTCATATAGTATCATCCATATCCTTTTTATACATAGAAATTTGGGAATAGTTGCTATTCGGGCAGCATGTCTAAGCTTTTATGAATGAATTTATGCCTGCAATTGAATATCAATATGGACTCGGCCCGTATTGGTGGATTCAAGTGCATTGGCGAGACGTCCACGGGTATTTTCCGCACTAATACTCCTGTTTGGAGGCACAGCTATGGCACCTACCAACCTTGAAGTACAAATCCTAGGCATTTGTACCGAGTACGAGTATGGGTATTTTTCCAGCAGTTACCTGAACGGTGCTAGACTCTACTATAGGTGTTGGTCCCACTGAAGGAACCTGGCCCATCGCCTGTACACTAGGTACCCCATACCCATCCAATCAACAACAAGGAGAAGCCCCCCTTGTTTCCACTGACTTTTAGTGGCCACTCGCTTTTTCAAGGCCTGCGCGTTCGCCGCTCCCAGTGTACCAGTTTCTTAGAAGACGCTAGGTACAAGGTACAGATGGCGCTAGCGGTCAAAGAACGTCCCACTTGGGCTTGCACGGAGACTGGTTGGCTGGTAGGCTGGTTGCTTTCCCAACTTGAGTTGCTCTGGCTGTCTGAGTTGTGTGAGCGTTAGAGGAAGTGTGTGTGGGCTCGTCCTCTTTTTTTTCACGCCGGGCCCATCAACATCATCACTTGCCATTTTCAATTCTTATCCCCCCCATCCTTCAACCTCCCAAACACTTCCACCTCTCACCACCATTTTGCCGCTTCTACCTCCGTCTCCCTCTTTTTCTTTCTTTCCTTTTATTACGCCTTGCAATCCTGCCACTTGTCAACCTACTCGACCTCGACCGAAAATTCGATTCTCGGAGTTGTCGACGTCTGGATTCAGGTTACCACAATACATTGGAAGTAGAAGAAAAGGAGAGAGGCGCAACGAAGTTGTACTTTGTTGTGCAGGAGAACGTATTCGCGCTGGAAAGCAACAAATCGGTCTGAACGTTGGATTTGCGGCCGCCGATCTGACGAACCTTTCTCGTTGTCTCAGCAAGTGAAAACGAAACGAAGCTCGCTGTTGCAACGACCAGACCTGCAGTTCAACACGAACACCAGCATCGTCGACCAGGTACGACACGACTGCATTCGCGCAGCAGAACTCCCACGCGAACAACTCGGTTGTCAATTTGCGGAAACGTTCTCGTCACTGCCAACTTTTTTCATCTAGGTAAGTAAGATTGATTATTTTCCCAAATATTAGATTGTGTTTTTAGTCCTTTGGTGTTCCATTATCGTCTACCACGAGAGCCCGACTACGCCATACACTGGATCCCGACGCATATCCGAGTTTCGATCGTCACACAGGACTTGGTCTGAGAACGAAAGGACGTTGTCCATGCAATCTGCATATTGTTACAAACTCGTTTAATGCAGTTTAGATTTTGGACTTAGAACGAGTTTGGGCCATTCATCCATTCACTCCATTCATCATCATCGAGGCTCTCGTTTTACCAGGAATAATAACATCAAACAATACCCTTCCTTTGACCCTACTCCTTCAAAACACCAGAGAATCTGCATTTTCAATTCGCCCATTTTCCTACCAGTTGGCATTTCTGTTACTAACATCGCCTACTCCAGTTTAAGAGGTCTTCACTGCACCTTTTACTAATATCGACGGCCTTCGCATACTTTTTTCCTACCTAGATACAGTTACCTTCACTGTCTTCCCCCTCGTTGCCCTCGGCTCAGTTACGTTACTGCGTTCAACTACTTCAAGTTTCGGAACAATATTTTGCATCCGATCTTCGATTCAACGTCTATCCGACCTTCAACGCGCACTTTCTTGTAGAGAGACACCAATTCATGGCTGAAGAGTCTCAATAGGGGTTTCGATAACCTTTCCTTCCAAACACTCTCAGCCATCTCTTCAGCCTTGGGATTTGCAGCCAGTTGCGTCGTGGGTTTTCCACACAACTGAGCCATCTCCACGTGCTTGAAGCAGAACTCAACTCCTCCGTCGAAGATCGGTTTTAGATCTCTGACGGAGTCCGTCCACCCAATCGTCATCATGCCGGGCGGTGTCTGTGCGGTTCTCGATTACGAGACCGATATGATGGCAGAGTATGTGGCTGAGATGACAGTCCGAGTTGTTCTTCCCAAGTCTTCAGTCTCCGGTGCATTCCGGAAATTCGTGAACCAGATCCTTACATCCACTCGACTTCCCAGTACTACCATCCTCCTCGGGATGAACTACTTGGCCAAGAGAGTCAACATGCTGAACCAGAGCGGGTCGTTTACCCCCAACGAGGGTCAGATGTGGAAAATGCTCACTGTTGCTCTTCTGCTTGGTAGCAAATTCCTCGATGACAATACATTTCAGAACCGCTCGTGGTCGGATGTGAGTGGCATTGCTGTGTCGGAACTCAACACTATGGAAAATGAGTGGTTGAGGCATATCAGCTGGTCACTCTATGTCAACCTCGACAAGAGCCATGACTACAATGCTTGGCTCAAGAACTGGAGAGAGTGGGAGGAGAATAAGAAGTTCCATCAACTGCAGCAGCAGCAACAGACGCAGATTGCAATACGCGAAAGATTGGCCCCCATTGTCACCAACGTCCATCCAGACCCAGTGCGACACCATCCTCTTGCCTTTCTGGGTTGGACTCATGAGGAGATCCTTGACCACGAACGGTTCAACATGAACGCTAGACTCGGTCATGCCGCTCCAGGCGCTTACCGATCTCGGGAGGGTTCGTGGCAGAGTCAATATCAGAGTACTTGGTCACAACCTCAGGCTCCTCTGACGCCTCCTGACTCTGGCTATGGCACCCCAGAATATCTCAATTCTGCTGCCTCAGTCAATGCCTCGTATGACGAATGGTTTGCCCAAGCCATGAATGGAGGTTACAACAGACATTACAAACCTTCGGGTCATGGCGGTTACGTCTCTAGAACCGGATCTCATTTCCCTCACGCCTTCCCTGGCCACTTCGGCCCAGGTGCTTGGGAGTCAAATGCTTCCGAATGCAGCTGCACTCTATGTAGGCCCCAGCTTCACAATAAAGCCACCTCCTACTTTCAACAGCACGGTTACACCCAGGCCGTGATGGGTTAAGCCCAGTTCCCTGGCAATGCACAGCATTGCGTTATCGATCCATACTTGGATACGGCTGATTTCAGGACCAGCCGAGTTTATGATTTGGGAATACTTGCATTAATGTCTACTCCGACATCGTTCTCAGGCATGTTCAGGCACATAAATTTGTTATTCAGATACCCCTCGGACTTTTCCGAACCATAGGCATTATGAGTATGTCACCAAAACAGCAGGAAGTTGGAGGTAAGGGTTCGAACGATCTTAATTCAACCGTCGAATTCAAAATCCACTCGGTACGTCCCCACGGTCTACCCGAACGTGCTCAACACGATCGATCCGTCAAATGGGTTTAGAAAACTCCTACGACTACGACTACTGGTACCTTCCATTGCCTCAATAGGTGATACTTCCTTTGTTTTGACGACTGCCCGCATCGGTAATTAAAGTGGCGTTAGTAGGATTCGGTATTCTCGGGTGGTTCAGTGTTTTTTTCATTTGCAATAGATCATGGCATTTTTTCATCTGGGCTCGCATTTCTATAGCGGCGGCGGCAAAAGTCAAGGCTTCATTTGGCGTTATAAAAATAACAGGCGGATCATACGGACAGCCTCGTTGTCCAATCGCCGATCTACACGCCGAGTCTATTTCATTCTCCACGATAGATCTCGTTTTATCGGCACCAACAGCGCTACTTCTCGGAGCCGATCGTTGGTCCTCCCTGACAGATTGTGGATTCTGATTCGCATTCGCTATTCTGGTTAGGGTAGGAGTTGCTATTTCTGCGTTTTCCACGATTCGCTCACGATATTTACGTTTATTCGATTCACGATTCCTCACTTGACGCTGGTACGACTAATCAGCTCGTCTGGCCTCGGGCTGTCCTTTCTAGATGGCTTCAGTGCGCCAGGGGGGACGTCTCGGATAGCCTATGTTCCTCTCAAGGTTCTTAGGCTAGTAGAGACCCTCCACATGTTTGAGGACTTATTGTGTGTCGTCATTGGGTTTCTTTTTTTAAATAAATAAAATGGGCACTTGCACCACTGTGAGTGGCAGCATTGGGAATGGGAAGAAAAATTTGGGTTATACGTCCACTTTGGCGACATTTTATTCCTTTCTTCTGGGGTCGGTGCCAAGTTGGTCTGGTGTTTATACCACATCTGTTAACTCGAGTTGTCGGTATTCTCGCCACCCTGGCTAGCAATCGCTACCCGTTCCTTCTAGAAAACTCAGCATTCGATACTACCATACGGCGGTTTCATTATCGGACTATGAGGGGGAAAGGCGATTTTTTGCACTGGGCTTTTGGAGTCGCTGGCATTAATAGTCTGGGGGGTTTTGTCATTCTACTGTTCTCGACCCTTTAAGATGGGGCGTTTTTTCGATTGAATTCTTTCACGATTGCCATGACTACAACCCAGGCAAAGGGCTAGGTTGGGGTTACGGATTGACCGACTGGCTTGGGGGGTCTTGGGCAGAGATGTGATATTGCGATCATTTCGCACGCATAGCCACATGGGGTTTCTGGCTGTCTGAAGTTTGCATGGCCGTGGTGATCCTTAACAGAGGAAGGATACCGATGGCTGACAGCCCGATGAGGCTCTCTTCTGGCTTGTTGCTACATATAACCGATAAACCTAGACTAAAAATATTAAACAATGCAAAACTTCACACAAGAATACTCCTTTGCTTTCTGGTCGACATGGTGCTTGAGCTCAACCAGGTTTAACGTTTATGTGCCTTCGATAAAATGTAGCAAACTCCTGGTGGTTCCAGGTCAAGGCCGAATAATGGAATTTGGTGAGCCTTCGCCCGGCTATTACTTCGTAGGTAGTACCCAGATGATGAAGTATTTGGGACTGGGTAAACTTTCATGTAAGGGCTTTTAAGATGTATATTTGGCCAACTAGGTCTTGAATATGTAACTCGATACTCGATATTTGTTGCTGCTTGTGTCTGCTAATGCCAATAGCTTGAGAGCATGTACTCCCTAGCTTGCTAGATTATGTCTTGTCCTTTAGTTGTGGTTGTAGGGCAAGAGATTTAGCTTGGCATTAGGCTTCTTAAAAGATACCAAGTCACCACTCGAATATGCATATGATTTTTCCTAATGTCTAAGAGATCTTTAACTGTGTAGGTGGCTATGATTCGGTGTTGAACCGACTGCTAGTGTTTGAAACGATTGTCGGTTAGCTTCTGCTAGGGACCTCTGAAGCTTATCGATAATTGTATTAAGCTTAGGTACGTAAGCTTCAGCCTACCCAACTATGACCTTGACATGAGTCCCAAGCAGCGCCTTTGAAGCTCTTTTACCAATTGATCCACGTATTCATCCCCTCTGGCTTCCCACTTCAGTCCATGATAAACTCCCAAGAAACGACGTAGACATGACCTCCCGCTTCGTCTCCGGCGGCACCATCGCCGGCGATGGCCACAACGAGCCGCAACAATCTACATCCGCCTCGCCCCCGAAAGCTCAAGACGCGCAATGGGATAAGGAGGCTTATAAGAAGAACGCCGAGTGGGAGGCCGTGCAGAAGGAATTAGAAGCGGATCGGCGGCGCCGCGAAGAAGCGCGCAAAGCACAGGTTGAGGGAGGCGCGGGTGGAGAGAGGAGCTTGTATGAGATATTGCAGGCGAATAAAGGTGCGGTTTTATAATTCCATTATTGCTCCTTTTCCCGTTGCCCTTTTTCCGTTGGAGGTTGGAAAAGAAGAGGACTACAGGGCTAAGAGTCGGCGGGGGAAATAGCCGCGAAACAAGCAGCCTTCGAAGAACAGAACCGCATCCGCAACCAGTTCCGCGCGCTCGACGACGACGAGATAGAGTTCCTAGACGGTGTCCGCGACGAGCGGCGGATAGAGGAAGAAAGGGTGAAGCGGGAGACGGAGGAGCGGCTGGCGAGATTCCGGCAGGCGCAGAAGGCGACTGGGGCGTTTACCTCTACCTCTGCTGAGGATGCTGGCGATGGGAAAGGTGAAGAGGAGGATATTGTCGCCTGGACGGGTCCGGGCAAGAAGAGGAAACGGAGTGATAAGGAGGTGAAGAGTATTGTTAAGGGTGTGAAGAGGAGGGCTAGTGAGCATGGGAAGGAAGGCGAGGTGGCGGTGGTAGCGGAGTCGAAGCCGGAAGGTGTGAAGACGGAAGCGAAGACAAAGGCCCCGCCAGCGGCCACTACGGACTCGAGCTCGAAAACTTTAGTAGCAACCGATCAAGTTAAATGCCCGGTAGCGAAAGCAGTCCCGGAGAAATCTAAGACCAAGCTGGGTTTGGTGGACTATGGCTCCGATGAAGATGACGATTAACTCGCCTTAGTGGAGACGAGCCCAGGGTTATTAAACGATACCAGGTCTTATCATTTGCCCAAAAAAAAACTACTCAACTAGGGAATCCCTTGTTTCAAGCCTTGGCCTGTAGGTCCGTAGTAGAGTGTAAGTGAGCCGCCTTGACTCGCCTAGGGGAGTTAGGATGACGACGATTTTAAATAGTCTGGGGATACCATCGCAGTAAGTTCTACGGTTGTACTCTATCCTTGTTCCGACTTAAAATCTACTACTGAATGGAGGACTGAGTATCGTTGACTTAGTTGCTGTAGCCGAGTCTATATATAACCGCGGCGTATAGCTCAGCGGAAACACAGGTCACTTCTCGAAACGTAGCAGTGAGTAGAAAAGAATCGACTAGAGGATCATGCTCTGAAAGTAGAGTTGTGATTAGTTATTTGCAAGTCGTGACATTCAGGTCATCTCAACCGCCTCATAATTCAAGATAACATTGTGAACATCATGTTCTCGTTCCCCTCGTTCTCCTCCGAGATTTTCTATAAACCTAATGGAATGCCATATGTTCCTATTTGTACAGGCAGATTCCGTCTACCGATGGTATCCTTCTATGTAATATTACACTATACATGAACTGTGATGGCCACAATATTGGGTAACCAACATTCATTCACCTGCTCACTCGTCAGGCCACGAAGGATTCGGCTCGGGTTTCGAGATGGCCCAGCGGTAAAGACTTCGGAAGCTCCCTTTAATCCACCCCTCTATCTCCTCTTCGGGAACCACGATCTCCCTGGCACGGGCTTCTTCCTCGGGCTGGATCTCGAACCGTCGCATGCGCATCGCTATGCGCGGATCTAGCACTATGGGACTTGCCCAGATCTTCTCACGGGGTGGGGTTGTGGCGACAGCTTTCTCTTCGCCCTCCTTGGGTTTCTCGTCTTTCCATACTGACTTGGGCCAGTCTTTTTCTTCCTCCTCGAGAACTGTCTGTTGCTCGGATCGCGTTAGATCGGCATCTTCCCGGAATTCGCGCGCTGCTGCGAAACAGACGGCTGCGACCTCACGGCCTATGTCGTCCGCTAGGTATCGGCGGTTGAGGGAGCGTCGTAATCGGATCAAAGTGTTCGAAAAGCCTAGGATATGAGGAAACGGTATAGGCGCCGAGGGTGAGAATTCGGCGGGTATGAGCATCGGAAGAGGGGAGTTAGGATAATCCTTCGGGGAATTGTACGGAGGTGGTTGCGGCGGTCTCTCGGGTTTTTGTTCCGGCTTCTCTTCCGGCTTCGGCTCTTGCTTCTCTCCTTCGCTTCCTTCCGAAGCCGCCGTCTCGTCTACTTTCTTCACTTCCGGCTCTGGCAGCGGGGGCGGGGTGAGCGGTCCTAACCAACCCTCGTGTATGCCTCGGACGTACTCCTTCCATGTATGTCGCCCGATCACAATATCGCCCTTGACACCATGCCATTCGGGAGTTCCATTCTTTCTCCTTATCTCTTTTATGATCTCATGTTGCGTCTGCGACGCTGTTTCTGGCTGCCTTGTCCTTCGTATCCTCTCAGCCACCGCAGCTCTGATATCGCCTTCTTTCCTGCCTTGCACAAACTCCCAGTCCAGTCCCGATGCTGCCAGAACTGGCTTCACATACTCGGCGAAGTGGTCTTGTGCAACTCGTAGACCATCGCCCGGGGGGCTCTCGAGGAAGATGGTGAGTTTTCGAGGTAGCTGGTTCGGGTTCGGGAGGGGTTCTTGCGCAAGGCGTGAGACAGCTTTGGACCACCGGGCTGTGGCGCGCTTCTTCTCGCGCTTATCATAGATTATAGCAGCAGAGAGAGTACCAGTAATAGCGAAGAAGATCATCCAGTTCCGAGAGGGTAGCTTCCTAGGTAAGACTGGGATGCCCATCATACGGAAGGCTGGGTTGGGCTTGGGAGCTTTGTAGGTAGCTCCTGAACTCGCTGCATTTGCGGCCTGTCACTCATGGATTAGGCCGTCAATTACTCAAAAGGAGTGAATAAAACTTACAGGGGTAGCTGGAGCTGGCGCAGCTCCTTCAGCGGAGGGAGGTTTCGAGTCCGCCATGATGAGTTGGCGCACATAAAATGTACCTCTTCGACGGGCAGTCTAACCCCTCTATAACTACTCAGGCCGGTGCACCCATGAAGACCGACTAGGCTAAGCTGAAGGGTAACAGTCCCACGGAACCACTGAGACAGAGCCTTGGGGATAGGAAACCGTAGTTGTCGTATAGTTGCTGTAGATTTGGTGAGGGTTATCCGCCCGATAACAAAATTTCGACGGGCCGGATCTTTGTAGATCCTATCGGTAAAGCCCCACCTTGCCCAGGTGCTAGGTTAATGTTTACCGGTTTTGGCATGTCTGTCCAATTAGAATGCCCGATTCAATAACTACATCTAATACAAATATTTGGATGAACAAACAGCTTCTAACTATTGTTATTTGGCTCAACTTATGTTCCCATATTTTATCAGTCAACTACACGTGGAGTTAATACTACACCCACAGAAGCAGAGTAATATTAAGGTGGAGTGCTGAGTATCCGTCCTCTATATATCATGTACCCTATATGATCACATTCTCACATGCAATTTGGAAAGAGTATTTCCAGGCTCGTATGAGAACAGGCCAATCTGCTTTTGTGTGACAAGCTGATCTATAGCCTAACGAAGTGTGCTAGTGTCGTCTTTTTAAGGTACTAGGTAGACATGCATCGCGTGTAAAAAGATGGAGAGAGGGGGGATGATAGGGGATGATAAAAGTCGGAATTGAGTTCTGGAGCTTGAGCTCTAAAATGTCACAATCCAAGGTTTTGAGCGGCTACCTGCATAAATACCCATCATTATGCACGTGGCCATTCTCTAAGGAACAAACGAAGCACCCCGACCCTGAACAAGGGGAACTTGGGGACAAGGGACCACCCGGAGGCTTGGCACTCTAGTCCAAATAGGGCTAATCAGTAGCTGATAGCGCACCCTCCCCGGGCGGTTGGACCGCTGGCGAGTGTTTTCAGGGGCTTCGTCGCACCCACTTACCGTCCTGTTTAGGGAATCACCTCGACCAGTAGCATTTTGTTCCATTTGAGGGTTGGGATCCATCAGTCAACTTCATATAATTCTGGAAATCCCCCCCTCTCACACCTCTTCACCTCTGTTTTCTAGCAGGTCAGGAAAGTAGATAACTGCGTTGTTGAAAACTGATCTGGTCATCTATGCGAATCAGAGAGAGCTGAAGTAGTACAAGGCGTGGTACCCCTCTATCAACGGCGGCGCACTCTCGCGTGCACAAGAATATTACGGGCCGTAATTCTAATTGGGCACGTCCACCGTCTTTTCACCCCTTGACAACAGTCGCTTCCTTGAGACGTTGGTACTTGCCTTTGGTAAAGCCAGCTTCGAGGGATCAAAGGCATTCTCCTGGACAATAGAGCCGCTACCAACCGGCCCTTCGATCTCAAACCACCAATTCCCCAACTCTCGGTCTCAGTTTCCAACCAGGGCAACTACACTATCTCTCCAGCAACTTGTATTGTACCAACAAAACTTGACGGGAAGAGAATATAATATTATCTCGGCAAATATTCATCGGAAAGAACCCAATCGAATTGCGATCAAGATGGATCCGAATAACCGCCTTTACCTCAACTTCAACAATAATAACGAGCGGCTTGGCCCTTCCGACCGACAATATCCTACCACACCCTCGACATTCCCCCAGCCGGTCTTCCCAACGCCGTCCCAGCAGCACCTCGCAGCTCAGCAGACTCAAGCTGCCCAGTATGCTGGCGGTTACGCTCCTGCCAACAACTACTTTCCGCCGAACCAGTACCAAGCTCCTACCGATTACGTTAACGCTCAAGGCGCTTCAGCCTACCAGCCTCGATCCAACACCCCGGGCACTAATGATCCCAATGTTGGTCTAGCCCACCAGTTCTCTCATCAGAATCTAGGAGGTGCTGCTCGAACTGGTAATGCTTATGGCGCACGCGGCCCTGCACCTGGCCAACGACCTCGGACCGCCGGCTCTTCTGGCCAGCAACCAGGCTATAGCTATCACAATGCCCCGATGCCTGCTCCACCTTCGCGGCAACCCGAATTCCAACCTGCGCCTGAGAGAAATCCAGAGAAATATGGTCTCAATGCGAACAACAATCAGAAGAAGTGCTCGCAATTGGCTGCTGATTTCTTCAAGGACAGCGTCAAGCGTGCTCGAGAGCGCAACTTAAGGTGGGTCGTTCTATATAATCTTCGTGGCGCCTGAAAATGCGCCACGATCGTCTATATGTCGAAGATAAAGCTTACAGAGTTTTGAACAGACAGAGCGAGATGGAACAGAAGCTGCAGGACCCCAACCAATCTTCATCGAGGCGTGAACAGATCTGGCAAAACGGCGGCAAGAAAGAAGCCCGCTATCTGCGATTTTTGCGCACTAAGGATAAGCCTGAGAACTACAATACTATTAAGATTATTGGAAAGGGTGCTTTTGGTGAAGTCAAGCTAGTCCAGAAGAAGGCTGACGGTCAAGTCTATGCAATGAAGTCCCTCATTAAGACCGAAATGTTCAAGAAGGATCAATTGGCACACGTTCGGGCCGAGCGAGACATTCTAGCCGAGTCTGACAGTCCTTGGGTCGTCAAGCTCTTTACAACATTCCAGGATGCCAACTTCCTCTACATGCTTATGGAGTTCTTACCTGGCGGAGATCTGATGACGATGCTTATCAAGTATGAGATTTTCTCCGAGGACATTACGCGGTTTTACATTGCCGAGATCGTGCTGGCAATTGAAGCCGTACATAAACTTGGTTTCATCCATCGGTACGCATGATATGCCTAGCAATTATCATATTCCTGGCTTACTGACCGATATTTAGTGATATCAAGCCTGACAACATTCTTCTCGACCGGGGTGGACACGTGAAGCTCACAGACTTTGGTCTATCTACGGGTTTCCACAAGCTTCACGACAACAACTACTATCAACAGCTCCTGCAGGGTAAATCTAGTCGGCCTAGAGATCGGAACTCAGTTGCTATTGACCAGATTAATCTGACGGTTAGCAATCGTTCCCAAATCAATGACTGGAGAAAGTCTCGGAGACTGATGGCGTACTCCACTGTCGGAACGCCTGACTACATTGCACCCGAGATATTTACTGGACACGGGTACACGTTCGATTGTGACTGGTGGTCATTGGGTACCATTATGTTCGAATGTCTCGTCGGCTGGCCGCCGTTCTGTGCCGAGGACAGCCATGACACATACCGGAAGATCGTGAACTGGCGACAATCCCTTTATTTCCCAGATGATATTACACTGGGAGCCGAAGCAGAGCATCTGATCCGAAGGTAAGCTTGCATTACCAAATCACGTCAACATCTGCTAACTGAAAGACAGTCTCATCTGCAATACTGAAGTGCGACTCGGAAGAGGGGGAGCGCAAGAAATCAAGAACCACGCGTTCTTCCGCGGCGTCGAGTTTGATAGTCTTCGCCGCATTCGCGCTCCATTCGAACCTCGGTTGACATCAGCCATCGACACTACTTACTTCCCGACAGACGAGATCGATCAAACTGACAATGCAACCGTCATGAGAAACCAGGCTATCGCAACCGGAAAGCAAGTCGAAGAATCTCCGGAGATGAGCCTGCCGTTCATCGGATACACGTTCAAACGGTTTGATAACAACTTCCGTTAAACGGTGTATGCTTCTCATCTGGCCTTGACTATCTAGCCCCATCATAGTGTTATTCATGTTACCCAAGCTGAAATCAAGACGGTTGAAAGTGAAGATATTATCCGATCCTGGTTCAAGTCTACTGGATTGTCTGGCATATTCCCAGACCCCAGAAACAACGTCACCGCGAGACCTGGTAGTCTCGATTGATAGAAATATTAAGCTACATCTGGAGAAAGAAAACAAAGCTGGTCTAATCGTATCATTTGCCATGGAGGGCCACGAGAGGCTTCTTGTATCTTGCAATCATTTTTTGTTCAGCTGTTTACTAGATGACAGACCCGATGAAGCTGGCTAACGAAAAGCCGGGTGGTGTGCCGACTGGAGGACTATTATATCCTCCTAGAAGAGCAGTGAGCACAATATGTTTTTAAGATATGAAAATGCGAATCAAGTAATAGACCATGAAATCGTTTAGTCTCAGATTGAAACTTGTACCATGCGTCTTATGTGAGTCCAACCTTGGCATTGAAATTGTACGGAAGTCGCTTCCAAAAGTTTATTCTATAAGGACCCACTGCTAGACCTATCTAACACCTGTTGTAATCTTTACCAACTGCCCGCCAACTGTCATTTATCCGACCTTATTCTAAAATAATAAGTCCTCTAGTCCAACTGTTTGAAAATCTAGCAGCTGTCGCCACCCGAATGTCTTATCTTATCTGTCAAGCTCAATTACAGTAAGCTGCTCTCAACTGTCGTGCATAACTTCAATGCGTCGCTTTCTCATACCACATTAACATCAACAAACTTCCCAATTCCATCCCCACACTGAGCGTCAGCACAACGAAATATTTCCAAAGTTAATAATTGATAATTGACCCCATATCACAAGAGAGACGCCCAAAGAATAAAAGATGGATTACCAGAACCGCGCGGGCTCCAAGTTCGGCGGCGGAGGCGTCGCCTCACACAGCGCTACCAATGCTGATCGACGCGAACGGCTGCGCAAGCTCGCCCTCGAGACCATCGACCTCGACAAGGACCCATACTTCTTCAAGAACCACGTCGGTTCCTTCGAGTGCCGTCTCTGTCTCACCGTACACCAGAATGACGGCTCCTACCTCGCGCATACTCAGGGAAAGAAGCATCAGACGAATCTAGCGCGTCGCGCGGCACGAGAACAGAAGGAAGGAAAGGGACAGATAGATCCGAATACAGGGCTGCCCGTCGGTGTCGTCGGGGCCGGATTTGGCGCAGGCATGGTGAAAAGGAATATAGTCAAGATCGGACGGCCCGGATACAAGATCACCAAGGTACGCGACCAGGTGACACGACAACAGGGTCTACTCTTCCAACTTCAATACCCGGAGATCGCGCAAGGCGTCACGCCCAAGGTGCGGTTCATGAGCGCGTTCGAGCAGCGCGTCGAGGAGCCCCCCGACAAGAACTTCCAGTACATGCTCGTCGCGGCCGAGCCCTACGAGACGTGCGGGTTCAAGCTCCAGGCCAGGGAGATCGACCGCTCCGGCGATAGGTATTGGACTTGGTGGGATGCGGATCTGAAGGAGTTCTGGGTCCAGGTTATGTTCTTGACGGAGCGCGAGGAGAGATATGTCGGTGTGCCTGGGTTGCCGGGACGGAGATAGGGTTTTGGCGGGTGGATTGCTAGGGTTGGATGAATGGAGAAGGGTGGTTAGGAGGAGGGATTCGAAGTCATACCCAACACCACAGGTTCAGCTCGACTCAGTTGGCAGTTTGTCAACGCCTTTAAATGCTACCTCTGCGGCCATATCGGAAGTATACCAGGCCTCTCCCTAGGTGAGGCGGCGAAGTGGCAGTCTGGTTTTCAGTTGGTGTAAGTAGCCGCGGAGGATGCTGGCGATCCTGCTACATAGGTACTGATACCTCTTAGGTCTGCAACGAGAACCTTTCTACGCAAAGCTTCAGGCTTGAAAAGTTAGGAGGTAGCAGACGAGAATGATAATATGTTGCAGCAGCGACACTTTTAATGAAATCGAGATTCCCGAAGTTCTTGATATCTCGCTAGTGAATGGCCTTTACAGAAGATGGACCTCAGTATGAGATAGAGTAGTTTGGTTCTCCGAGCAACTCTAGGTTATTGGTACAAATTACTCTCCGTTTTTACAGCAGATATCAGATGTGAAGGAGCTGCGAGTCCTAACATCTTGTGAATACCTCTATGCCATGACAAGATCAGACCCACCGCGACCAAGTGTCAACCTATGCACAACTTCCTGACTGGCCTCTCTTACAAGATGAGTAGTACAAGACCCTTTTCCAATACATTAATTAGCACGATGGAAATTGCGCTTTGTTCACTCTTCGGCCAATTAGGCTAAGGAAAAATAGGGATACTGCTACATACGGTATGTTTGGATTGACTACAGGAAAGGAAAATACATAGCAGTGACGTGGATAGCCAGGTAGGGTCACGGAGCCGTTCTAATACATCTTAGCTAGAATATGAATGCCTATGAAATGTGGAGCTCCAAGGGTAATTATCTGTCTTAAACACCTCTTCTTGATATGAGGCGGCTCAAATAAAAATCTAACATGAAATAGGAGTGGAACCAGATCGCAAGGGCAGACACGAGGACGAACTTGAGCATCTCAAAGTCGACCATGGAAATCTCCAGGGCTACTCAGAGGGACGGGAGCCAAATACGATATATCGCGTTACTGACTATGATCTTTCTCCCCGGTACCTTCGTTGCTGTAAGTTGTCATCCTTCGCTTCTGGTTAGAATACTAAACTTGGCTTTAGACTCTCTTCTCCATGTCATTTTTTAACTGGAAACTGGAGGAGGACATGATATCGCCTTATATTTGGGTATACGCCGTCATCACGCTCATACTCACGGTCTTGACGATTTCTGTTTGGCATCATTGCACAGCTAGGTCTCATGATGGGAAAAGGGTATCCTTCCTCTATAAAAGGGTATCTACCTTAGGTACTATAAAACCTTACCCCTGAATCGGCCCCACCTTAACCCCTGAGGCCCGTGCCCGAGGAAAGGAGGTCTATCATATTGACCTAGGATCTTACGAGCATCTCTTATTAGAAAGTTCATATGGAAGTTATCTCATTAAATATAAGTTGTTTTCACCGTAAATTCCTAAAGGATAGGTACGGACCATTTTAACATTCGAAAGGTGAGTTGGTAACTCGATAGCGCTTGCAAAATGCTAGCAGAGAGCAAACAAGCTCTGCTGCACTCGTTTATTTCATGGCAAATCCATATTTCTATGTCTCGTAGCGAACGTAAATCTATTTGTCCTTATCCATCTTCCCAAGGGCCTCCGATAGGACCTCCTTGTGGACCTCCTCTATCGACCGAGTTACGTCAATGCTGATGACGTCGGTTTCAACCTCGGTGGGAGGTTCCAGACCTTCGAATTGACTATGCACCATGTTTGCACCCATATAGTGGCCTTGCCGAGCGGTGACTCGCTTCAGGAGAACTTCTTCCGGGGCATGGAGATAGATGAAGTGGAGTTGTAAGTCTGGCGAGAAATAGGGCGCCACTCGAATGACGTCTCGGTACTTGCGCTTTAGAGCGGAACAGGTCATGACTACGCCCTTCTTGCCGGCCTCCAGCTGATGAAGAGCTTCTTGTCGGAGAGTGGTGAGCCACTCCCAGCGGTCGGTGTCCGTCAGAGGGATGCCGTTCTTCATCTTCTCGATATTTGACGGAGGATGGAACTTGATGATGTTAGCAACCGGGTAGGTGGTTTAAAGGGAGAAATGGCCTTACTTCGTCGCCCTCGATGTAAGGTACGTCGAGAGCAGTGGCGAGGTACTTAGCAACAGTGCTCTTTCCACACCCAGCTGGCCCAGTTACGAGCCAGATATGATGGTGCTTAGGATCGTGGTGGCTGTTGGTGAGTGAAGTAGCCATGGTTGGTGAGCTGTTCTTGGTATGTTAGGGCGCCTGGTGGATGGCAATGGGAGCTATTGGTATTGTTTGCCTCTCCGGTGACATGTTGGTCGGAGATGGAATAGTCTGGCCGTTCACAGGCGCCGGAGAGTCGCACCTGAGCATTTGGACAACGTGTCGCTTCTCAATAAGAGAGCAAACTCGCCTTGACTGCGATCTCATAGGAGAAAATAAAGTATCACGGCCCTCGCGTTGCGCAGTTGGTCTTGTATAAGGGAAGGTAGCGGCCAAATTCCGCAATATCGGGGAAGGTGAGCCAAGGCAATCGACGTCATCCAAGATAAATCTGAAATTAGATAGGGCGGAATACATGAAAATTGAAACATCGGAGGATAAAGACCAACATTGGTGTTGTCACGATAAACGAAACGTTGAAAAAGGTGAATCGATATTTCCATCCGCATGGCCTGTGCCAAAGTTGTGACTTCATCTCAAGTGCACGACACTGCGAACCTAAGGTGCGACCGTAGATAGCACCGGGTTGGGTCGACCAGTAACCAGTCATACATGCCTGATTACTTTCACGGGGAAACCGGCCATTAACAGAATCCAAGATGCCAGAAAGCTTCCACTTTTGGGCGGATGAGTTTCTCCTTGCCGGTCCGCTAACAAAATCGGAGGTAGGAGCCAATAGCATGCCGGACACCGGAACCAGGGAAGTCACGCCCAGGGCACCGGGTTGCGACTGGGTCGGTGTGCATTGTGCTTGCCGAAGAAATGCTCGATATCGAGGCGGTAGGAGACATGGAGCCTAATCTTATTTCTATGGACTAGGTATAAGATCGCTGCTCCCCTCGCCACGGAGTCTTTGATACTCGTCTGAGCAGTTATCTGTCCCTTCCTCACTTGCACTGCCCACAATTTTGCGGCTATTGTCGTCAACATCCTCACTCCTTAGAGGCTAACTTCTATTGCTTGGCTTTAAATGTGTCAGGGGTTAACATAGGTATAGAGTAATCCGCCTATGGACTACGTTGTAGAAGTGAAGTGTGTTAATTGAAGCTATGAAAGACGCGCTTATACATATTCGTAGCTCATACAGGAAAGAGATCCTTCTTCGATACCTCATTGTACGTATTGATTTTTTCTCTTTTATATAAAAGTTCAGAAACTCCAATCCATAGTGACCATAATTCTAACCTAAAACTCAAATAAAGATAATAATATAGTGAGAGAGCTCAGCTCTTCTAAACGAGTGGATAGCTCAACTACCACCGTCTTCACTTCCAAGTTTTTATAATGGGTTTATCAAACGAGTGTCCCAGAGATGAAAACAAGTGAACAAACGTAGCCTGCCAAATGCGCGAAGTACAGTAATCCTCTATCCGTCTTCTGTTTGATAGTTGGTCTGTTGTCCGGTATGGTGCTCAACGGCATTTCGCGTATACCTGGCTCCACTGGAGTCTTCCAGGAGCGCGAATGGTGAAGCAGTTATGCCGCATCTATAAGGCAAGTCAGTAACTGCTGGTATATCTCAAGCTTTCCATCACCGAGGCTCCTCAAGCCTCACCTCCTCTCCCGAAGCTCTAGAGATGGTGGCTCTGTTAAGGAGAAGAAGGGTGGACTGGTTCTCTCACTTACCTCTACTTCATAATTTCCATTCCCGTACTCATCATTTAGAAGTAACACAAGGTGCATTGGGTCCCGGACATGACGGCTATCGATGAGCTGTGTTTCGATAGGAGACTTCGCACGCGCAAGCCGGGCAGTCTTCTGTTCTTCATCGCGGCAAATAATTTGGTTCTTGCAAACTTCAGCCATTGAAATTAGATATAATTCGTTTAATACCGCGTTGACAAGATCTAATTATTTCAAGAGCTTTATGAAAGTTCGAGGGGAATCATGTAAGCAAGGATGTGCAGATGACCAGAAGCTGAAAAAGCAGGCTACTACACTTATATACCTCTAAGTACACAGAAAGCCGTGGATAGAGCCTTGTCGAGCGTCTGCCTAGGGCGTTCTTTTCGTACGAGCTGCATACCAGCCCATTTCAAGGAAAATAAACATGATGGACTAATATGCTGTGTTGTACGCATGTAATAATGTTTATTTGATGTTTCGTGTACTGTTTGCTTGGTACATACTACAATTTCAGCTCCTATCGGTTAGGGGCCCGATTACGAGCGACCCGGCCTATTATCCAGGCCCCTTCAGGGGTTATGTTTGTGTTGATTTGAACCACGCGTCTCTATGTATAACCGCCGATAGATAGCAAGGCGACCTATGTAAACGGTGGTTCTCCTTGTTGGAATGTTGTGAATGCCTCATTTTGTCAGAGTTAGCCGCCAAAAACAGGTTTCGAGTGGCCTAGTAAGCTAAGTAAGGCACTCATGGCTGCGCGCAGGCCAGGTAATACAACACTATTATGAATTCACGAATCAAATCAAATAATACGAGGTGATGAAGTCAATTACCATTGATACCCCTTGGGGGAGTTATTGCATCTAATGATATTCCATGCAAGCAAAGCCAAACGCCGAAGCTGCAACTAACATCAGCCCTGGCGTAGATGCCCAAAGGAGCTTGCCTAATCCGTGGTATCAGCTGGACAACGCCCTGTTATCCCTTTTTGCAACCAGCAACGCCTCGCTGTGCTATCGTACATGCTGAAGCCATGTTCGCGCGTAGCTTCTTTTCCACCACTGATCTTTAATCTTGTGGAGACTGATCCTCCAATTAGGTCAATGCGAGAAGTGGGAACTTAGATCGTTTGCAGGTGTTAGGCGAAAGTATTAAGCCCATTTCAATGTCTGCACAATCGTAGCACGGATCTAGGACGGGGGGTCCTTATATCCTACTATAGGGAACGATGGCGGCATCGATAATCGGCGGTCTTCGGTGGGCCATGGTCGATTCCGGGCCCCATTTCGCCTTCCAGGAATTCTCCTTATCAAGAGCGTCCTCAAACGCCTTTCGGCATTCAGGAGGGAGCTCGTCCAAGACGTCTTTCGACACGGCTCCGAGTCCCTGAAACTCGGCTAAGAAACCGGGTGCCTCGCGTTGCTCGTACACGGCGGGCGAGAGACCAGCGGGAGGAGTCTCCATGTACACATCGATGACCTTGAAGTTGCGTGGGATCTTTGGATCTAGAGGAGGGAAGCGGGCGCTACCGGTTGGGGCAGACGAATCTGCAACCTGCTCGAATCTCGCATGCGTTGGTTGCATGGTAGCAGGATATAGCATCATGTTGGTATGGACGTCGTAGACACCAGACAGGTTCTGACGTCGAATAGCGCCAATCTCGGCATTGAAACGACTAGAGGAATGGTTAGTTCGGGTAAATGTAGAGTGGTAACTAAATGTGAAACGGACCTAGCTTCACGGGCGTGCTCCAATTGCCAGTTGACATCAGTAACGTTTACTCGCCTCTTCTTGATGTCCACCTTGCCATTCTGCATGGGGACAGAAGGCGCTCCGGAGTGGTAGACAGCGCTTGCACCGTGCCAAGCAACGTACTGATTCTTGTTGTACTCCTCGCCCTCAACAAACTTATCGTTGGGATCGGCAAGCTCGCCTTCCACGACGCCTTCAGCTCGAGCCTTGGCAACTTCGTAGTCATCGATGATTCGCTTGCCGCCTACAATGATCAACGCGCCAAACTCCCGGAATACCGACCGAGCTGTAACGATTCCTATCGCACGGCCCTTGTAGGAATGGGGAATGATTTCGCGTTCAATCATGTCGCGCTTCTCGTCATCATCCACAATGATCTTATAAAGTCGCTTGTGTTTCGTGAAGAAAAGGTAGGAGTCTCTGAATCCCACACAACGGGCAGGTTCGGTCGACAACATGTACAGGCGCTCTCCACGGCCTGCAACAGTGAATGTTCGACACCGGTACTCGCGGCCACCTTGTAAGTGTCCTAGCTTGTCGACTTTAGTCTCTCCTTCGGGGTCCTCAGGTAATGCGACCTCATCATCGATGATATCCATCATGTTGCCCTCTTTATCGATCGTCTGCTGAGTAGGTTGGTAAGAAGCTCCCTTCCGGCCACCTCTGCCTCTCCAACCGCCGCGACCACGTCGTCTGGGAGGGTCGTTCGGATCACGGTGAGGAGTCTCAATGGGGAGAGTGTCCCAGTCTGGAGGTCGGTTCTTGGGAGGGCGGCCGAGACGTCGCTTTCGGATCGGCTGAGGTGGAGGTGTTGGGGATTTGACAGATGGGACATCGGATTCCTGGTTTTCCTCGGGTTCTGCACCAGATTCGTCCTCGTTCTCTTGCTGCTCGGGTTCAGGTTGTTGTTCTGCATCAGATGCGCCTGCATCGGGCATGACCTCATCTTCAATCTCTTCAAGAGCTCTCGGGGTGCTTTCTAGATAAATGAATTAGAATATGAGTTATATAATCTCACGATGCGACAAACTCATGAGCGCATGAAATGAAAGTCGGTATCGCTGGTGGGCATGACCAAAGATTGATTCAAAATCGACGGGAAACTTACCTAGCTTCGCAGCGGCACGCTTAGCGGCCGCGCGACCAGGACGTCGAGGCATTTTGGAGACTAAGTCGACGCTACAGGGAGGATATGATAAGGCTGAGGTGGTCAATGATGGCCGACAATGACTATGGGCGATAAGTTTGGATGCGCACGCAATTGACGAGGCCGAGTAGCGAAATGTTGGAGACGGCGACGCGGCTGCCATTGAAATCAAACTAGCGCGATTTTAAAATATGGGGCCACCAAGCCCCCCGGCCCCCAAAGTCCGCCCTACAGCCAAGAGACTAGCCCCATTCAGCCCCATTTAGCCACATAGCGCAATATATACATATATACTTTAAAACCATTTTCCTAGGGTGAATATCCTTTTATATACTATACCTATATGCGAGTATTTCATTACCCTTAACGTCGACCGCATTCATTCACCTTAATAACTAACACTTTCGATATGCATGACTTGGGATATATTAATGGTTGTAATACTATATCATAAAGCCCCTAAAGTACCTAACTACCTAGGTAGACACCCAGCTAAGAGTTTAACGGTCTCATCAGCCCCATAAGTTCGTTACACGAAAAAGGGGGAAGAGGAAGAATTCGTATGGACCGCTCTCATCTCTTCTTTATTTGGGCCAGCTAGCCCATAGCGATGTCTCCATATCAAAGAGCTCGACTTCCAACCTAACTTCCGGATTGTGCTGGCCAAGGTGCTCTTCGACCGCCGTTGCCCACTCCTGTTTAGCCCCTTTCAGCTTGAGAGTCTGTAACTGCTTAGCCTTAGCCAAGATCGGAAACCAAGACCCTATATTGTCCTCCAGCGATATAACTCTTGGTAACGGGCAATGAACCATCTCTCCCCATGTGATCTCCAGTAGTTGTAACATCGGAGCACGATCGAAGATATGCTCTATTACATTAAGTATCAAGTTCGGCCTCTCCACAAGATCCTCGAAGTTTAGGGTAAGCTTTCTGATTAGTCCTAGATCAGGTTTACCGATGGCATGTACGTGCATCCATACGATACTATTGCTGCTATCGTCGCTGTATTCGATGTGGATGTGTCGATACATCCACTGCTCAGCCTCTTCCTTGATTTTCTTGCAGGACTGAAGAAGCGCTGGGGTATTGGAGACGCGACGCTGGAGCAACGTGCCAAAGCCTGTAGCATTCCTAGGAAAGTCTACTTCCATTTGTCCCATGTAGAAGTCTTCGCAATATTGATAGACTTGCTCTCGTAGTTCTGCAGGAAGTCGGAAGAATATAGATTGTTCTCGGGAAGAGGCCATGATGGTCGAGACGAAATCGGCAAGTTGTCTTAGAGCTGGCCCCAATGATAAGTTTATGGTTAGGAGCAACTCAGTAGTGAAACGATTCGTCCTTGATAATATGAGGTGCGGAACTTTGGCGTTGCGTAGGTAGAGATGCTGGTTTTATGGGAGGAGAATAGAATGCTGTTGAATTACTGTATGTTAGGGCTGTATGGGGTTGACTTGAGGAGTGTGACTTACCGGGAGGAATTTTGGTGTGGTCAATGGAAATATGAAGACGGATCTTCTTTGATATTGGCTGGTAATCATGCATGTCTAGCTAAGGTGGACGCTGTATTGTCTTGTCACCTTTGTTCTTGTCCCTTTCAACCTTTGGCCAGAGCTATTGCAGTCCAATGAGTATTTCTTGTATGCACGAACAATAGGCTATGTTCGTTCGCCAAGAAACATCTATCACCCATCCATAATTCCATCGAGGCATATTCCGCTGATATGATTTTGTGATAACCCTATCATGTGTTATAGCGGATATTGCGCATCTGAACGCCAATAACACGAGTCACGCAAGTTATAAAATATTCGGGGAAGGCACCAGTATTTTCCATAAAAGTCTTGACAAACTCGACAAAAAAGTCTGTTGAGATGAGCTAAATGATGGATTACAAAGTCTCGACATGAACTTGCAACCATTTAGGTAATAGACATCAATGACAGATAGTTAAGTAGCTATCTACCTATAAGAGCTTGCATAGCCCCTATTACGACTACGGAGGCACAGCACCTCTTTTATACAGCTCTGGAATTACCATTTATAGCTACAATATGGCCCCTGATGTCAGAGGACTGACCTGTCGGGTTCAGTCTGAGACAGCGTAGACAAAGGAGTAGTCCTCATATATACCAGGGGCTAGGCAGCTAGGTTTAGAGTTCCCTGCGGAACAACAGAGCTCGTACCCCTTACCTATGGTTGGCATCGTGACACCTGACAGTATGCAATGTCAAGATATGAGCCTAAGCACTGTTATTAGAGATATTACAGTTCTGAAGGCGTCCCAGGGAAATAGACAAAATACTGCAAATACGCCTATTGGCAGCCAGCAAGTAATTGTGGCGTTATAATTCCAAATATTCCATCTTACCTTATAGAATACCTTAGGTACTCTTCAAACATGAATGGCCCATGTATTTCATCTATTGCTTGTGTTGGGGGCCCGAGTTCGTGTCGGCAAATATTGAGGTCTACAGAATGAATCGGCCGCCTGCTGAATAGACAATGGGGAAGGGGGGACCAAGTACCACGCAAGAGTGCAAGACAAGCTTTGTAGCCTTACATCCAGACACTTCCAGTGTATATGCTAAGATAGAAGGGTTCGTGCCCCTTAGGACAACAGGACAAGAATACCGGTAGCTAAGCATAATATGAAGCACACTGCTTCAAAGTGAGTGACACTATGATCATGTTAAATCAACATATATAGGTATATATCTGATGTTATATATACAGCTATATAAAAGGAAAGTCCATGTTTCAAAGACTTAAGTGGGCCGTCCAGGGCAGCACACGATGTTGGGACGTTTGTGAACTCAACATGCGTATTACATCGCCATACAGGGATAACTGCGTATTTATCGACCAGCTACCTATATATGTCCGACTACACATTAGGACCTTTCATTTCTCTGATCAATGTGCATTCTTCTCTTTCACACAAACCTATTCTCGTCTCGCAACTCTCTTCAAGTCCGCAACAGCAATTCCCATTTCCACGTACCATCGCCACCTGGGTTGATCAATTTTCCTGCCTGCTTCATGATTCTCTAAGAGAGAATCATTAAACACGTCGAAATGTCAACCAGCGTTCCGTATACCTGGTTCCTAAGCAGCCCGGCACAAGGACCCATGGAAGGTTAGTATCCTTATTTTCGTCTCTGAAGCCAATCCCTTCATGCTATTGACTATGTCATTTGCTCGCTTGAAATATCGAGTAGTTTTAGTGCTGTTCCTCGCTAATACAGTTATGCGTTAATAGGATCTACTCCAGCAGCCAGCACTGGCGCTCCCGCAGCCGAACTCTCCCAGAGCGAGGAGCTACGCCGAAACGGTGACCCGCCGTTGCCCTCCGGTTCCAGCTTGCGACCCTTACGGCCTGGACCTCCCCTTGCCGCCGACGCACAAGGAACGCAAACTCCCCAGGCTGTTCAAAACTTCCCCTGCGACAAGTGTACCTTCGTCTGTAAGACGCAGAGAACGCTCAAGCGTCACAATGACTCAATTCACCCGGTAACTCGTTGCCACTGGGGAGGCTGCGGTGCAGAGCTGGGCGACGAGAACGCAATCCATCTGCATCTAAGAGAGCACCAGGGCCATTCCGGCGAGGATACGGTGACATGTGGTTGGCCGGGCTGTGGAATGCCCGTTCGGAGATTTGAAATCATGCGACACCTAAAGAAGCATAATAACGATGCTGCTCGTATCTAAGGGTTATGCTTTTTGCAGTTTACCTGCAAATGGTCGCCTTGCCCCGTTCCCCAACATCATTTACATTAGGTAGTCTTCGCGTGCGCTCTAGGCGCTGATTAGAAGAATTGATACACGCTGTTTTCAGTCACCAACTACTTTAAAACCTACAATTGCAGGCCTTTCAGCACGCTTTCCTACAGGTGTTACTACAAGCAGGTCAAGACGAAGGCCTAGCAGGAAGGGTAAAAACTTCGGTTTTCCGCGAATAGCTACAGACCTAGATGACCCCGGTAGCCACATATATAGCCGTATACTCGTGTGCCTCTATATAATAGAGGGCTATGGATTAGTGTCTTTTTACAGCCTACACTATCCTATCGCCTTTTCTACCCCTTCTACCCCCTTTGCCCCTTTTCTGAAAAGTGGGTCATTATCACTTAATCACATCAACCATCGCTGTCCATCTAAGCTTTTCAAGATCATATCATCCATAACTAGAACAAGTGAATCAGATCAACCTTCACTCTTCCTACTTTCTCGGCTAGTCTGCGCATGGATTCCTGGATTGTGCTGTGCGTCTGAAGGTTATGTTGGCATGTCCTACAAATCCTCTGCAATCGCGACAGACTTGGCGATTGACTATTATCTTGACCGTCTTCAGGGAAATAGGAGGCGCTATCTCCTTTAAGGTTACTTTACCGTAGATGTTACCTTCTCGCCACGCTCTTTAAATGTCCCAAGTTCTTGCTAAGTACTTGTCCAGTGACTCCGTCAGGTAGGTATCTTGAGCGATGCTACCTATCGACTTATCTTGTTCCAAGGACACGTGCTGGCTTACGAGAAGAGCAATAAGCCAGTCGGCTATTTTAAACAATAAGACTGAAAGCTTGGCGTAGCAATGTAGTAAGACGGCTCAACTTATACAGAAGGCAACCAATGAACTACGAGCCGATCTGAGGTATAGCTTTGCCATGACCTTACGAGTTTCGTGCGGGGTCATGAGTTCCTCTTCTTGCTTCGCAACGTTAGCTTCCTGCGTAGAAACGAAGCCATCTACTTTTCCGAGTCACGGTGTATCTAAGGACGCAATCCTCAAGGCAAAGAAGACAACGTAAGCAACATCAACTTATCCAAATCACGATGCCGGTCCCTGCGAATCCATACTGGCAATGCGTACGGAGCAAGTCCTGTAATACTCTGACAGGAAATCTAACTGAAATTCTTTAGTGCATCTGCTTCTCGGGCTGGTATTATATCAACCAGTATAGCACCTGCCCTGTGTGCAATACCGGCCGTTGCTCAAACTGTCCCCGTCGCCGCCACCAAGTAAGCATTTCCTCCAATAATCATGCCATTTCTACCTCTGGTACACTGCCTGGAAGAACCAAGTCTTATATTCAGTTTTAGAACCAGTCGGGTTCGGAAATGGCTCGCTGTGGTACGTGCAGGGGCTCTGGCGATGCGACAGTCAGATGCTCTACTTGCCATGGGAGTAAACAGACGACCGACGTTGATCCCAATGGAAACGGGACGTTCATATTCCCAGGTACAAATGTGGTGGCTCGAGGAACCCTTATCGTGAAATCCTGTTATTATTGCAAGGGGGAAGGCACTGTGCGTGCTAACTGTGGGTCATGTAATGGGAGTGGCAAGACCTAGAGAAATTACCTATTCAGCCGTGTTGGGGGTCATAATGAGGCGTACGGTCTTGCGCAAAAGGCAGGCGATTGGAAGTGGGAGAGAACCCGAGATCTCCAGGCAGAGCTGGTAGTGTGTCATTCTTTTCAACGTGCCCTATGACTATGACTTGTCTTTAACTCTTCGAGTTCACCTTCGTAATTTACCACGTCCAAAATTTATCTCTCCTTTGGTCGATAAGCTTCGAAGCACACAAACGCTACAAGAAATATCTTCACGAATATCTTCATAATGTCATTCATGCTCTTTACCAAGCAGCTGCCAGGTTAGTTGTAGCAGGAACTGCCCACTGTAGAACACCATGCAGAATTGAAGCGGCGGATGCAGGATGCCCGATTAGTTCGAGCGCACCACGCTGATGTATTTGTCGTACGACCTGAAACTCTCTAATTAGGCACCCTGCTACCTATGGCCTTCAAAAATAACATCATCTAGCTGAGCTCAGGATCGGAATGCTTAGGGTTGTTGGTACAGGTGAAGGGGGGAAGGACCCCCCCTTCCAGGACCTTCGTCTTCTTCGCCATTTCCGCCATTTCCGCCATAGCGTAAGACATGACATGTATTCTAAGTTGAAACATACGCGGCAGGATCGGGTAGGAACAGGGTATGCCATCTTGATTGTGCGTCCCGTGGCTACAAGCATACCCGCGGATGGCCGATTGGTCCTGGTTGCTTACACTCAGCTGTCACTTCCAGGTAATTAATGGAATTTGACAGTTGCTTCCTTGAACTTCTAGGTACCTGCCTACTTCACTACATGTATTATTCGAAGAAGTACCTATACTTTCCTTTCAGGAGGCTGGCATCAGTCATTCCTTTGGGGGTCTGAGTGTTTGAGGTCCGGACCCCGAGCCAGTTAGGAGGTTAGGATCTGAGACATAGATAACGGATAGATACTTGAATGTTGTACGGCATCCAAAACGGATATGCTTGCGTAGGTCTCTTCCAAGGTTGCTTAATAACATGGACGGTAAATTACCCGCTACAATGTCGGCATCGTCACGCCTTCTACTTATTACGCCTAACCGCGGTTAATTATTGGGTTCCAGATAAAAGGGAATCAAAGAAAGATCGATAAAGTATATGAAGACGTTGGCGTTAAAAAAAAAAAAAGAAATAGCGACATGTGTATTCCACATAATATTTGTCTAGTAGCATCCCTAATAGATATGTAAGTCACACTAGATGAAGCTAAAATGTCACCGGATTGTCTTACGTATCGAGTCATAAGCCAGCAAGAGGGAGGCAGGTATATAAACGGAGCTTGCCCAAATTACAAGCCGCAACTACAGCCATGGATTCATGAAAACTTTTAATAATATGCTTTTGAGTCATTATTATTTTGTGGGAGGGAAGTCGCAATTTTAAGGGCTATACGTACCTATATATACACATAAGATTACATCAAAGAAGGTATCCCCTTTATTCAAATGCGACTTGGGGTTCGGGCCTCGATCGTTATAATCCTGAACTTGAGGTACGCATTTATAATGCCATTATGGCCATTGTTGATGATGGAAGCTGTCTCCTGCTTAATTTATTCTGCTGCCCATAGAATATCGTGTGGGACTCCGCTAGTCCGCATAGGTACGATTAGGTAGTTAGGTACAGTACAACACAACCACCTTGCCATGGAGCGGCGGCCAGCCGATCTATTTACTACATGTAGGTGTTCTAGAAATCAGAGTCCAGATCTGCGTATAGAGTCCGTGCTAGATTTCGATGTAAAGCTCCGAACCGGGCGGCAGCGCCGGCCTCGCGGACCGCATGTTCGGAAAATGTACTGTTATGGAGAGCTATGTCTTCGGACGTGCAGCTCTCACGCAACTAATAATCACTGACAATTACCTTGGGCTTAAGTCAATGCATGAATCCATTTTCAATCTGTTCAACCAAGTTATTTTCTTTCTGATTAATCACTACATTCAACCCTCACGGCACACCTTTCAAACGTACTCCTTCCGTAAACTTCACCGATGATCTTTTATCTGCATTCTTTGGGTTCCTAGTGTGTTCCGAGCAAAGTAAATAGTCTGCTTCAAATACCCAAGTACCTTCTAAGGTCCCCAGAAGGAAATATCTTAATACCTACATGTACTCCGATGAGTTCATTTATGTCCTTCTATTTCTGAGCTAAAATGTCAGAGGCAAGAGCAGGCATAAGGTGGAACGATAATTTCAAATGATAATTTCAAATTACGTCGTTCCTACTACTCTTCGTTACTCCTTTTTTGTATTTCTTTCCCGCCTTTCCTTAGCCTTAGGACTGGCTATCTTGGCCCACTTCCATCCTCACATTTCTTCCCTTCCCCTTCTCCTCCAAGAGCCTTCACTCTTTCCTAGATATCATTTAATTAAACCTTCTCTATATCTCTCTTCCACGGCATCCCTCTTTCCAGTACAAACCTGCCAAGTTCGAGATCCCTACACCTTAATCCTTTCCCCCCTTTTGGTCGTTAGACGAATTTCGTGGCTCTATTGAGCAATCTTTTGCCAGGGACTGGCATTAACAGGAGTCTCCTTGTTTGTGGAGAAGTTGGGAAGGTTGCTACGAACGGCCTCAGAGTCCCCTCTCTCTAACCTATCCTCCATGCTTGATACTTCGCTCACATCCGGATGTGCCAACCTACCAGCTTCTAACTTCGGTCGCAGAACCAAGTATTGCCAATTTTAGGGATATATACTGACCTAGATGGCACAGAAGTTTGGCCTTCCATTAGAAATGGAATGGCACACTCACCTATGTCGATACTGACACAAATAGGTAGGTAATTCCCGAGTCTCTGGAAGGACCTCCTTCTCCCTACTTTTCACCTTCGTCGCTATTAGAAGCTAGATTGCTAACAAGGTATTTTGCCTACATCAACTAGGATCGGATTGAGGTGGGCTCCTGACCATTGCTTGATGTTCGGGTAGGTCTCCTTGAGACTCGGACCCTGCAGTAAGTCATCCGACCATTGAATGGAAATTTTGCTGGATTTGAGATTGTTGGGTCTGCTAACAACCCAGGACCGAATAGTCCGAACTATCAATAATTTGCCTACGGAAAACTCATTCCCCGACATTATCCTTACCGAGCACTCGAGCTATCTGTGTATATACGCACCAAAGTAGGCCAGTTAACTCTAGGCTAACCTCCCCGGCAAGGTACGCAAGACTCTTGCAATAATACACACCGGACATACACTTGCACACGAAGAACCTGGTTAACACAAGGCAGATCTTCTGCCAACGAACTTGATCCTTAGAAATCCTACAAGGTCGTGGCTATGATCCACCTACCGTCGCCGACTCTGTGAACCAGAGGACTATGTCTCCCACATACAACCTGCAAGCTTTCCAGTTGTTCAACAAAGACAGAGATGGATATATCGAGCCTGAAGGGTTCGCAAGAATCATCTTTGAGACCGCTAGGCACGAGCTTCGCCCCCCTATGGGGCACCTATTATGCAACATTGTACCCGCCTAACATCAGGCTTAGATCACAATTAGGCAACATAAACCTCATCGGCAATCCTGAGTGAAGGAAGCGATGAAATTAGGATTAATAGAGATGTTGTTTGATGGACGTATCGATGGTGCTTGACTACGTCGACGAGGACATCGACATTTAGGTACCAGATAGGAGATCCTATTTGGTGACCTTGCTTTGCTAACCGGTTTAGAGGGGCTGATCGAAGAGTTAACCTCACATTTCTCGGTCGACTTTGTAAGTCTTCAAGCTACCTATAAAGCTCAATATTGGTAACTAACTACCCACTGCTATAGGGTGCTCCGGATGAAGTTGTCGATGGTTGTTAACCTTAGCATGATTTATGGGATCCTCCCAATCACATCATGGCAACTCTTTCCGACTTGCTGGGCTCGAAGAGCATCAGTCGAAGCCACAACTCAATAAATCAAGGGCTAAATAAAGCAGCCTCAACTTTCTGTGGGCGCGAATGCCGCTCAAGAGCATCGACAATACTCTCGCCCACTATGTGTAACCTTATGTCTCCACCTGGCAACTAATACAGCGGCGACGGCAACACCAACAGCGACAATTATCATGGCTACGGTACTGCAACATTTGCCCTCTGTCCATCTCACTATGTTAGTTGGGTTGATATGGAAAACTGCTATGTGCCATATGGCGAACACAATGCTGAACGGAGGCACATCACCGGGTTTCAGTACAGTCTACAATCCCTATTAACATCGCAGGGCGAAACGTCGCCACTAGTGGAAAGCCAAAAACGGGGGCCTACGTTGTTTCGCCTTTAACAATGGCTACGAATGGTTCTCAAGAGAGCGATTCCATCAGACTTCCTACTATCTCTCGGCGACTCCCTACAAGCAGGTACGCCAAGTCATGTGTAGCCACATCTAACACTGACTCAGATTGTTTTATGTTAACTGACATGCACATATCCAGTCTACTTGAGAGATTGACACGATGGCTTGGAATCTCTGGCACACTACGGCATTCAAGCCCCCATTTCCTCTCCTTTCTCTTCCCCTCTTCATTCTTCCCGGAAAGACAGAGAGTACAATCCCATCGAACTGAGTTGAACACACCCTGGGATGGAATGACCTGCATCCCAGAAGATATCCATACACCGGCGACTGTCAATGGTCACGGTAACCACGTAACCGCGACGTTGACAGGGGTGTCCTTTGAATAGGCACCTAGACATGACTAATGGTTGAATCATAAAACCCGACACCAACACCTCCGTCGAACCGATTCTGACCCATCTTCCGTCTATACAAGCTTTTGATTCTTGTCCACCTCCTTATTCCAAAAGACAGCGCAACAATGAACACTCTGTCGCCTAATCACCTCGGCGCATCAATTCGCGACTGTGCAACTACATGTCCCATCCGGCCCTGAACCCAACCCTGGCTTCATTAGAAGGCTTCTTATAGAGCGGTGGGTTTCAAGAAGCAGAGGCTGATGGACATGGGACGTATTCACATTGGAAGACAATGATGACTTCTTCGTATTCCTTGCCTGCCCATGACGCCTCAAATATTTTTCTTACTTTGCTATCTAGGTACTCTGCTAGCAAGCAGGGTGGTCAGACAACTCCCTAATTCCAACCTTCTATATGTCCTCACCTTTGGCGTTGGCTAATGCTACTAGAATTAGATTCACCTGAGACGTCTGAGGGGCAGAGTGCGGTCTTATCAGAGCGCGCTCTACTATCCCAGTTAGACATCGAGGAGGTAGAAGATGACTTATGGTTCGTCTGTCTAAAGAAGAAATTCGACCAGCTCAGTCTGGATGAGCCTACCAATATATGTCATTATCGTGGAAGACGAATTTGACCCCCTTCAAAAGAATGATGGGAACAACAAGTATTCTATTCACTATATCAACCGCTACAAAGAGCCTCTAACCTCAAGCTTCTACACGAGTTGATGGAAAAGCTCGCTTCACAAAGATGCGGTGCCTACTGAGGACGGTTCCCAACCAACTCGACAAGCCGGACATAGCTTTACGCCAACGTCGAGCATACCATTTGCCCCCCAGTCGGCCTAAGACTCTCAAAGTCTCGTACCTGCCGTTTTCTCCCTCCCTTGTCTTCTACTCTCATCATCATCAGCTTCGCTCTTTCGCGGGCCGTCCGAACAGTGACGAGCAACGCAACAGACAAATTCAAACAGGCAAGAGAACTGGTCCAGGTTTTTACACTGGAATGCTGGACTGCTTCCAGAAAATCGTTCGAGATGAAGGGTATAGCAGTCGCCTTGAGTTGTAGACCCCGAGCTCGGTCAAATCATACGTTCTTGAGGGATCATACAGAAACATCACGGCCCAATTTCCATAAAAGCCCAGAAGCGAGCCACCAAGCTCACCAGCGATGTGCACCGCAAGTTCTACCGCGAAGTCTTCTACGACAGGCCAACCATAGGAGCACCCTCATCGATGACTTGCGTGGAGGCACACCACGCCTTTCTTCACATTCCTTCAACTTCTCTTCCCATTTTTCTTTCCTCACTTCTCTCATCTAAAGCATATATGTACCTCACATCCGTCTCGCATATGCGCATATTTCCTTTCCTCTCTCCTACCTATATTAACAATTCGTCGTCTCGTGATAGTCATAATGTCGCATTGTTCGTGCTTTGGCACTGATTGAAGCTTCCAATTCAATCGTCCATTGAAGATGCTGACATATCCCATCAGTCTTGCACTCGAAGAAAAGATGGCACCTGTCTGCTAGGGATCGCGGTATCCACACAGAACGAGCCGTGTGTCTACACCATCTCAAGCTCTAGTCTCCTAGCGAGTACAGAGCTGCAACCCGTCGAACCCCTGAATCATGACGGCATGGTGATAGGGAGTCCAAGTCTACACCTTACCATTGCCCTTCCAGCTTTCACTATACCATTCTTCCTGGATCCTTGTGGGAATATCATAAGGATTGGGCTTTTCATGCTGCAATGAGACGACAGCAAGTCCAATTGTCCGCAATCGATTTAAACTCTCCACTGTCTACTCAAGAATCCTACCGATGACCACTCAAGTCTCAATGTTGTCGCCTGTATTCCATACTCGGAGTACGATGGCCTGATCCGGAGCGACGGGACCAACGGGAACCTCATGGAGATGATGGGGACACTACTGCGACAGCTGTCTGGTTCTCAATTGCGACCATCCCTTTTTCCACGTTGTCGACTCCCGTTACCGTTGACATTGAGAGTCCATCTGGGCCATTGCATGCACCGATCAAATCCACACTCCGTGATGAGGAATCACCGAGCTCCTGCGTGGCTACAGACCTCTCCAGTATCCAAGCTTCTGATTTAGTGTCACAGGATCAGAAGACGCCTGCGAAGGAGATGAGCCCTTGGAAAGGTGAGCGAGCTCACTGCCAATCAGGAAGCAAAACTCCTTTCTTCTAAGAGCGCTCTCAGATATCATACCTTTCACCATATATGGCCAACAGCACCAATAACTGTGTGACGATTGTTACTAATTGCGAGTATATAGAGCTTGGCAACGAAACATCAACCAGAAGAACAATGGAATCCATTACGAACGATGCCAAGGGTAGTTTCTACTTAGGGCCAACCAGGCTAACTCTCTGGCAGATGTCATGCTAGAATATGACTCCGAGGCATATTCTCAGCTGGTCAGATTCGGATCAAGAATGACTGGTTGCGGCGGAGAGGAGACCGCGAGCATTTTGGCAAGTCTCACTGCCAACTTGGCTGGCTGTCTCTTGCCATGCAGATTTATCCTCATTGGGCCTGAACGCCTCTCAGAACTCTTGCCCATAGAGTACGAGACATGCTGGAGAAGTTCAGCCACTGTCAAAGATTCTGAAGCGACGCTTCTTGATGCTTTCCCAAGTTCACGCTCAGTAACGTTACGTGGATCTTCAGAGGAAGATGGCAGTGGCTCTCCCCAATCTCAGTGCGGCTGTCAACCACTCACAGGGGTGGTTTCTCCGAGGAATCTCAGCGACATGGCGACTTCGGGAACCTAAGACAACCGCTCACAGTGTCTCTCTGCAGGTTGTTGGGTCAATTTACAATTTTATATTGAAAGAGTCGCTTCGCGACCTATTGAATGGACCTCGTAAAGACTCGAATGCAGAACCCGAAGACAGGACTTTTGCCGACATACAGATTCATCTGTATTGTTTTTCTTTCTTTGAATTCTATCCCATCAACCGACATTGAAGCCGCCCGCAAACAACTTCTACATTGTGCTTCACATTACAGGTTGTGCAACAAAGCGATTCTCGATTGGTAATCGCCTTGCTCTTCCAATCATAGATACTCCGTCCACGATCCCAACGTGGGTGGCAAAGTCGAGGGCCGCAATACGAACCACGTTGGATTATGGAATGATGGACCAGATGATGTCGGACTACTTGTCTCGGCGAGTGGTTATCTGACTATAACAGGTAATTTCCTCAACATGGGGACAACGCCAACAAGAGCAAGCCTGCACGACAAATCGGCGAGTCTTAGCGCAGACTTCGATCTATGTTGGACTTTCAATACATGGCCGTTTCATTCATTGCCAGCGCCTGATGCGAATTGAAACCCGACGAGGAGAAGACTACGCCTAGCTGTACTGGTGATCGACCACGAGAGGTAAGTTTATCCCAAGCTAATAATTTTGGACAGCAACAAGCGTGCCACTATGGCGGCGAACCTTCTGCTGCAGTACCATGCCAACCTTCGCTTTTGCAGTTTGAATATACCTAGGGGACGAAGAGTCACAGGGACAGATGGGCCCGTCGCCGACGATGACCGGCCTAGCCGAGCCCAGTCGCAAACGCAAGCACGAGGAAGACGATGATTATTACATCAACGCTTATAGTGCCTCTGAACACAATACCTTCAAGGCTTGACGATTAGCCCGAAGACAAGCGTGATCTCCTGACTTGGTCCAAGGGTCTTTCGTAAATCTGAATGAGACTGTCTCCGACGGAGGTTTGAACCAAGGCTGACAGAATTCAATAAAGCCGGAGATGAACGCGACTTTACACAACCAGGCTTACAGTCACAGAGCATGACGTCCCACACAAGACGGCATTCATATGATATAGGACAATCTCACTTACAGCTACCTAGTTTTCCAACCGCTACTATTTGAGTCGATATCATCTTCAGGAGATACTGGAGAATCAAAACGTACTTTTTAGCTCAAACCCGAGCCATGCTGTTTCAGCGAGACTCACACCACCATCATCGGTCGCGAATTATTGCGAATATCCGCTGACAATGGAAGACCAATGTAGGTATCCATGTTCTCAGGGTAAGACCCAATAGCCAACGACACGGGAGAACAGAGTGGTCTGCTGAATAGACCCAGAACCTTCGTACAGAGAGGCTATGAAGAACTTGTTGGCTGGTGGAGGTATCTAGACAGATTACGGCAACGAACACCAACATCTCCTTTCAACGTACGCAACGAACAGTACCAGTCATATGGCGTCCAACCTGTGAAGCATACCTTTCGTGCTACAATGACGTTAACATGGTCTGCATGAGATAGAGACGATGGAAAGCTCATCGCCACTCAGCCTGCTGGAGCTCCTGGAGCGGGTTCAGAAGGCCGTAGTTATCTCCCGCCGCCCCCTACCTCTCCAGCTGCTTTGCCAACCCTTTCGGTGGCACCTCTTGACCCCTCTTATCTTGCGGCTACTAGTGGACATCATCAGACTGGCAGTGCATCTCAATTCTGGGAAGCGTTCCTCCAAGAGTTTTCAATATACTGCCATGGGCCCAGCAAAGATGGAAGAAACCGTCTTCCCAACAAGAAGAGCAGGGCAGCACCCAATCCACGACCTCAGGATGGCGCAGAGACGCTCTGAACAACCTGAATCAAGCGACTGTGAGTTCCGAGGTGTGCAAGCTATGGACAGACTCAAACAGGCCACGCAGATCATGAAGTGCTATGATGGCTATACGTAACTCTTAGTCGCTGTGTCCTCTCCAGTACATCATTTCCTTGCTCGTCAGACTTTCTGCTCCAATGCGCTATGGCACAACTTCACAAGACCAAGTTCGGCGACAATGCAGACGGAGTTCATCATACTTGAACGAAACAATGAGATGCTCCACGGACAGCACAATCAACTGCTCGCTAAGTTTCATTCAGGCAAAGCAATAGTACCTTGAGAACATAACACCGATACAACAAGACGTACACTATTTCACCACACATTACCTCCCGTCGATCTTACCTGGATCCAGGACTCCCTTACTATGAATGGATTATCCTCCTACCTATGACGACCAGGAGAGCAGACCAAGTTGTAACAAACATACCTAACTTTTATGCCACCGACAATGAGGATGTGACATAACGAAACATCACCAATGGCCAGTATGAGTGCGTAGTGTGCACTAACGAGGTACTACCAAATTCGAAAGTATGGTCATGCTCTATTTGTTGGACATGGCCTGTGTGAAAAAAATGGTATTCCAGTAGGGGCAGGAACGCCGATCAACACCAGACCACATGGAGACGGCCCGGGTGCAATTCGCAGATCATTGACCATCCGGGGCCGTACCATTGCTGGTGTGGTAAAGATGTCGATCCAAGATCCGCGTTCGCGACTCATTCGATGCAGAACCTATCTTTGCCTCCTCACTCATTGGTACATCGTTGACCGTGAGAGATGACCACAACAACATGGCCATTATTTACCAACGGGATAAGGGATCGCATTATCGCATCCAATCGTAAGGCCGGGGTTTCATGCTTCGCCAGAGGAACAGATACGGCGAGACACATCTCTTATCTGATTGGTAGATAGTGCATGGCCAGAACGAAAGGTTGAAGGAATTACTGTACTTGTTAGACTAGTATTTATATATCATTCAATAAACTGTCATTTTCCATATCTCTTGAGCAATATATAGAGTAACTATTCACTTGCGTATAAACGAATCGCCTCTAGCTTTCAGGTAGCCTAAAACTTACAATTTGATACGTAACCTCAATAAGGTACTCAATTCTAGATTCCTAACTCAAAGCTTTATATACAAGTGAGATTCCGAGAGTCCAGCATTGATAGGGACTTGAGGATATCATATTGGCCCAGGATACAGGACAGGACAAGACCACCCGGGGACCTAACTGCATACCCAGTGCAAGTCCTGTAGTACAAAACCACATGATTATCCCGGGCAACATACGAGGTACATGTAGATTGAATTTATCTTGCATCGTATGAGCGGAATGGTCTAGTTTAAAAGAGCCTAGATACGTCTGCGGGGACGAAATATATAGCTTATCTCCAGATCCCAAGGCGATAAGGAGGCCGAATATAACTGGATAGCTCCAACTCAGCTATCGTCTCGGCGGGGAAGATCGCATCACGTATATGTCTTGGAGATATTCTACTTACCTAACCTCTATACGTGATAGATCTGATAGGATAATGGTTTGATCCGTAGCGCCTCACTATCTCTTGACTTGTAGGCCTTATCTCCTCTACCGCCGCTAGTGATGCGGCCGAGAACGGTCATAGTAGATCAGCTTGTTAGCTGTTCGGTCTCAAGCCCGAGATATCTCCCATCCTAGACATTCATTTCCAATGCTCTCAATTGGATGGAAGCCGCGAATGTGCGACAAAGTCTTACATACTTCCCCCGCATGTACGGACAGCAACATCAGTACCGCCTGAGCGAAGTGTCCAATGGCATACCATATGTGATAATACTTATATGAGCCTCTTCTCACACTTCGGGAGGTTCCTGGTGCAGTCTAGCCAGTCCCCTAACCCATCTCCATGTCATGGTAAGGGTGCATGGCCGAGAACGGTGCAAGTGGTCAGCCGTGGCTTTGTATATCTGAAGTGAACTAACCCCTCCGAACACGTCAAACTCCCATTCAGCATCAGGAGGGGAACTGGACTTCTCCAATCGCCGTGTATGCATTAGGAAAACAGACATCCCTCAGCCATTGTAATATAACAACTTCCATGATGCTTGACTGGGCGCGCGATGAGATCCCAAGGCATGCCGGCCTGGCGTACCACGAACTTCGGAAATCAAGCCATGACTGCGCTGCCACAATCAAGACGCACTGGAACGAGTTGACTTCCAAAAGTCATTTCAAGGAATCCGCCTATGCCGCTGCCCTGGTCCTACTCCTCTTCTCTACGATGATGACATACATCGTGCGCAGGCGGAGACTCAGGAACGCCACGCGTCCATCAACGCCCACCACACCAGCACTTGAGAAGGCAGCATCGGGAACCAGTACTCCGAAAAATCAAGGACGTGAATGGGGCAAGTGGATACCATCCGACTTCCACATGCCCAAGCCGGACCCGTATCCGGACTGGTCAGTCGAGCACACCAAGCCGCTCCCGTACCGGCCATTCCGGTATGGTCCCAAATACAACGTGACCATGGGACTGCGATCAATCAAACACGTGGATTGGATCGAGCTGGATAACCACTACCCGCGATACCATGCGGACAAGGCGAGGCGGATTAAGGAGCGCGGCCCCAAGTGCTGCAGAACAGCGCCTGAAGCCTACCCCGCAGCCATTGAGCTCCTAGAGGAATTAGTCGAGTACCTGCCAGCGCGGTACCCTTCGCTATACAAGCGCACAGCCGTCGGCATCGACAATCTCTGGTCAGGGGAGAGCTTCAACATCGTGACCCGGCCACTCCCCGAAGACCCAATGCAGACATGCGCACGGCTAGTACAAGACGACCTCGCAATCATGATCGAGAAGCCGGACTCGCAGTACTACCTCCTCGCCGGCGCCATCCTCCTTGCCGGGTTCTGGCGCCTAGAAGACAAGATCGGGATGCCGCTCTCGGAAATCCACACGTCGGGCGACGTCCCGCAGTTCAAGGAGAAGCTAGAGAAGGGCATGCTGAACTTCTTCCGGCGGCTGAAGCCCGAGGAGATGGTCGCGCGGAACAATTACTTCATGCAAGTCGACGACGACCTGGCGTGGTCGTGGAGTATCGGGTCCGAGGACAGCGCGGATGTGAGTTGGAATACGGCGGAGAAGAATCGGGCGATTGAGCACCATTATTTCCGCTCTGAGAGGCAGACGTTGCGGCGGTTGCCGAAGAGTGGGGGGGTTGTGTTTACGATACGCACGTATTTTCACCCTGTTACGGAGATTGCGGAGGAGGATTATGTGCCGGGACGGTTGGCGAGTGCGGTCAGGAGCTGGGGGGAGGATGTGAGTCGGTATAAGGGGAAGGAGAGGTATGGGGATGTGCTGTTGGAGTATTTGGATAGGAAGCATAAGGAGCAGGTTGATAGGGGGTTGGATCTTAGTCGTGAGGATGAGGTGAGGGCTTATCCTTATTAGATACTTAAGGCACATATAACTATCTTGTACGTTCATATAGAAATTGTCAATTGTCATTATGGGATATTCACAATGTCGTTTGCTCGTGGTGAGCGGATACCCCGAGTTTCTATAGTACCCGCTATTACGGTTTATCTAGCTATTCATTCCTCTATCACATTTATGTATCAAACAATACCTAGAAATGACAGCATATCGGAACCGGGTTTACGCAAGCCGCAGCCCGCGCGTACAACACCTGCAGCTGCGCTTTCCAGCATCCCGCTACCGTAGCTTCAAGCTCAGCTTCGACTAAACTAATATGGGCATATCGAGCTCGAACAAAAAGCAATGCTCAATTGATCTTCCCCCTCTTATGATATAATATCAAGGTACAGGCACAGGAACACACTCCGCATCGAATGGAATCAGCACAACATGTGCCCGGCTCGCTGAGCTGGCGCCTCAGCTCTCATCCGATTACGTTGCTCACTTTCCTCGCATTCCGCATCTGTAAGTGCCTAGCCACCACATGCATTTCCATATCTCCCGCAATACCTCCGGCCATATATACATGTATCTAACCTAACAAACACCCCTCCAGCATCCCTCCTAGTCTACCTCTTCGGCATGATCTTCACGAACAACATGGTCCTCATCTTCATCGTCACGATCCTGCTCCTCGCAGCCGACTTCTACTACCTGAAGAACATCGCAGGGCGGCGACTCGTCGGGCTGCGGTGGTGGAACGAGGTCGACCCGTCGTCGGGCGACAGCCGCTGGGTCTTCGAGAGCAGCGACCCGGCGACGCGGCAGATCAACGCGACGGACAGCCGGTTCTTCTGGCTGGCTATCTACGCGCAGCCCGTGCTGTGGATTGCGCTTGCTATTTTTGCGCTTGTTAGCTTCAAGTTCATGTGGTTGCCTCTCGTTGGTACGTTCTCCCGTTTGCTCCCTTTCTATCATTGGAAGAATGAGGAGAGGAGAATGGAGCAGGAGGCTAATAAGGATGGGAAAACAGCCATCGCGCTCGTCCTCACCATCACCAACAGCCTCGCCTTCTCGCGCTGCGACAAGTTCAGCCAAGCCTCCAACATTGCCGGCAGCGCCCTGTACTCGAGCGGCGTCGCGGGGAACCTTGCTAGCAACATGGTCGGTCGCATTTTCACCTTCGGGCGGTCGTAACAGGATACCGATATAGAAAGAGGATGAGAGGAGAATGGACGTCCTTTTGCTGGTGTTGTTGCTATTGAATGGGAAAATGGGGAGACTGCGCGGAACTTTCAACGCGGAATTTTGGAAGTGGTGGGACAGGCATCGTGTTACCAGTTGCAATGTATTTTGTGTGTTTATTATAGCAGCTTCGGGAGAAGAGCCCGCTGTAATACTATGATATGATATGATTTAATGAACTGGCGGATCGAGTCATGTTTGTTGTGTTGTTTGTGGAGGTGTTCTCATGCGGCCTTTTTGGGTCGCTAGGATACGATACGTGCGATCTACGAGCCACGATAGGTTCTACCTCAGTTCTACATAACGTCGGCCAGGGCCCGTTAAGACATCCAGTGGCGTTACTAGCACAGAGATGAAGCTGGATAGGATGGATCAAATCACGAAATCGCAAGGAATAGACGGCGATAGCTAACCACACATAAGTATGCCAGGGTCATTAATATTCCCAACTACCAACCTATAGACACATAAGTATTTCGGAGATACCTATGTACAGCCTATTCAAAGACGATGTCTCCATCGAGCATCATCATCACCTCGCCACCTTCTGCAGCATCAAGTTCAGCAAGGCTTCAGCCAAGCAGGCCATCCGTACCATACCATACCCACTTCTCAGTTCAGCTCAGTTCAGTCCCACCCACTTGTGAACAGGTAACGACAGTCCAGATGCAAATCATATATACGCATAAAGGGGTGCTCATCTCATCTCACTCTTCTTTCTCACTTGCTTTTCTCGCTCGCTCATTCTCACATACCATACACCACATACACGTCATATATTAGCATAATCCAATACAATGATGACAATGACGATGATGAACCCTTATAACTCCAACACCATGGGTCGCCCCGCTAGAAAACATCAAATGGAACTCAGCGCACCACACCGTCAATATCATGACGGCCGCGCCGCGCGACTATTCCTCCCCGCGTCCTCGATCGCAGCATCTAGGTGGCGCTCCTCCTCTTCCAGCCTTCTGATCTCCTCTTCCGTCATACCCTCCTCGATCAAATGCGCGTATCTCGATTGGAACTGCGGTGTGCCTGCCCTCGTCGTACTCGCACGTCCCAAAGACGCTAGATCCGTCTGGCTATTTGACGTAAACGCAGCCCCAGGCGGCGGCGGTGGTGGTGAGATACCTCGGTCTGAGTACGGCGCATACGAATCGTTATCACCCCGCGGGTCATGCAGACGTCCACCGTCGTCGGGGTAGGCCGAGCGCGGCGACTCTGATACAGCGGCAGCTTCCTTGTCGGCCATCATGGTGCGGATGCCCGAGTCTGTCCCGAAATCGGCCCCGCCACGGTCGCGCTTGTTGCGTTTCCGGAAGAAAAAGAACCAGACGATGAACGCGATGATAAGGAGACCTGCGACGGCACAGCCTACAGCGATGCCGATAATCGCGCCTTTGCTCAATCCATTCCCTCCTCCATTGTTGGAAGCATCTGCTGTTAATGGCGCCGACGTTTCGGCAGCGGAGGTAGCGGTGGTCGAAGCCGTAGTTGCGCTGGCCAGAGGTTGGATGGACTCCGGCTGCGCTGGATCTGTATCCTTATTCGTGTCTGTAATGGCTTGGACGGCGGCATCATAGCCGTTGTCAAGAGCAACCGCGATAAGCTGGCTATAGCTAGAGCCGCTAGCCGTAGAGTTTTGCCATTGGAATTCATAATATAACGGCTGGCCCAAATTACTACCATACTTTGATGCCAGATCGGATCCGATCAGCAGAGTTACACTGTCATTGCTCACTATTTCAACTTGTTAGTATCTTAATGACAGTATTGGGAATTTGGTTGACGAAATCGACATACTCGGAAAATTAAATGGCGGTAGTATTGATGCCTCTGCCCTCCGGTTCACTGTCTCTTCGTTCATTACAAGTCCAGTGTTGGTATTCACGTTGGTGTTCGTTGAACCAGAGAGTCCCATATCTCCTTTTGCGATACATGTATTGTCATCGTACCGCTTCAAGTAGACATCAGTAATGTCAACATCCGTCCCTTTGCTGTAGGTTATGATCTGGTTTCCGTTCTGCTGCCTGTAAACAGGAGGCGTCGGAAGCGCTTGTACTGAGATTACCACGTTCGATGTAGAACCTGTCGACGCTGTCCCAACCTCGCCCGTCGCTCCTCCATCACTACGCGGGGCATTTTGCTCCGCTACCGCCAATCCTGCTAAACAGGCTAGGATCCCGAATGTCGAGGCATCGAGCCGCATTGTTATGTGCGCGAATCTCGGGTTATCGTCGTCGGTGAAACTCCCAGAAGCCCAAATACATCCAAGCCTCAGCACATATCCGATCCTGAGGGTATATCCCAGCCAAACACAGTCACTTTCATGCGAGCGTATAGAGATGCACGTTACACCGAACGATACAGCCGAAGAACTTGGTCTAAAGCACCAGGCAAGGCCGAAACGAAGAAAACAATGAGAAAATGAGGAGAATCGTGTGGGCGTGAGAGAAAGGAATAGGAAATAGTAAGGAACAGGGGGTTGGTGTTAGCCCGACCTGTCAGCTCTCAGCTACGCCCGCTAGGGAACTGGATGAAGAGTAGCGGGTCTGGGTTTATTGTCACAAGTGCGCGCCAAACCCAGGCCAACGTGCAGTAAGCCATGGCCAGGCTGCGCCTCCAACAAACTAGTGGAGAGGATGGATGGCACCATCCCAACTGTCAACCTATAGAGATCAACGCCAACCCATAAAACATCCGTGCCACCACGCTTCTATTCGAAGTCTCTGCGGAACACACAGCACTGTACCGATATCCCCCAGCGCCTTATGGTGGGGGAACCCCTGCCTTTTCCCAGCCTTTCACCTTGGCCGCTGGCTGGGAATACTCAAAGGAAATTGTGCCAATACTGTGCTAGGCGTCAACGGATTCACTGATATATGTCTGGGCCCTGCTCGGTGAAGCTCCGAAGAGTACTGCTATACGTCGCGCCATTAGGCTTATAATGCTATACGGTGACAGTGTCCTGGCCTGCTTGTTCTCGGCCAAATTCTGAGATGGTGGATAAGAATGTGTCCCAAGGTAGGGTTAAGCCTTGAGGGTCGTGTAGAGAAAAGGTTGTATTGGAGTAACCTTTTTGTCAAGTGGGATGCAAATCGCTGGTATTGCCCTAGATACCTAGATGGGGCATCGTGGTGGAATACCTACCACTTCGACGGCACGGCTGTCTAGTGTACATTCAACATGCCTAGTGGCTCTGCGGTGAAGGAGCAGAGCAGCCAAGTCAATGGAACTTTTTTGAAAATCGATATAGGATTCTGACCCTAAACGAGCCAAATGTTGCGATTGGTTCAGACCTTGCTGACTACGTCGCCCATCTGACGAACGTGGTACATAAAGGTGAAGGGTTCTAGATCCTTTGGGACAGGGATGGATGGTTGAACAAATGCTTTGCAAGCAGGCAAGCAAACGTTTGTTTGGGATGGCTTCAAACACCTGGTTGAAGCTAACAAAGTAACGTCGTGCTGCGTAGATGAGTGTTTCGACTCGAACAGAAGACACTTCTACTGTCTCGGAGCCTCTTACCGTCAGCCATCAATAGTGTCAGTTTCGGTCGTACTCAGAAACGATATTCGGCCTCAATTTTAATAAACATGAACCAAGACGGGAGGAGTATGTCAGACGGAAAAATTGGGGCTGAGCCAGAAATAAAAAGATTGGACTGCGGCTGATCAGACCCTTGAACAGGTATAGTGCCTTCCAGGCTCTCTCTTGACTAGGGCTAGGCAGGCTAGGGGGGCGTAACGAACCGTACCGAGGCAGCTGCGAGGTCAGCGAAGTAACCCTCCTTATTGCCTTATGGCCTTATTAAGCTCTTCGATATAAAAATAGAAACAACCATCTACGAACATAGTTGCCTCATATGTAAGGCCCCCGCATTCTTGCATTACTTCGGCCAATTATGTCAAGTGGTATAATTTGGGTGCCACAGTCCTCTTTTTTTATACCTCTTACCAATCACCGTCATCAATCCTCTACATAGTAATCATCATCCATCTTGCCAGATGAGTACATATATTAGACAGATGCCGCCGACCCCAAGTGTGACTGAACAAGCGGTATGCGTGCGTGTCGCATGGCATTTCATTCTCCTTTTTAAGCTTGGAGTATATAATTAGATAGGTTAAGAAACACACATGGCCCCATGTTACATATTCCATACCTTCGGTGATTTATATGATGTTGTGCTACCACCAAAACCAGACCCCACAGGTATCATCATCATCATCACATCTACTTCCGTCATAAGGTACCTAATGTACTGTTATACGACATCCGCATGCGGCACAGGCCGGCCCCACCCGCCCCGTAGTATGATAGACATCAACTCGGTAGTTCCGATACTCATCTACCGAGTCCGAAAGAGGCATACAAAAGGGCTACCGAGGTTCGTAGAGCTTCACAAATACTCCATATATTGACGTCGCTTGACCCGTAACGGCAGACGGACTACGGCTCTGTCAGAGGACTGACCTGTCGGGTTTAGTCTGAGACAGCATAGACAAAGGAGTAGTTCTCATATATACCAGGGGCTAGGCAGCTAGGTTTAGAGTTCCTTACGGAACAACAGAGCTCGTACCCCCCACCTATGGTTGGCATCGTGACAGGCTCTATGAAAAGTTTTCAACGGCAACTTTTATATAAATGGAAACTTGGTAGGCTTGTAGATTAGCTAATATTATCCGCAATTATTAATAAAGCATCAAGATTTGCTGTAAGCATTTTAACAAAACGTCAATGAGTAACCTAAAGACGAGGCCTATGCTGCCATGGAAGAGACTGTAGCTTTCTGCCGATCAGGAAGACAGACCATGAGACATCTCTCACGCCGTAAGCCGAGGCATTACTTATCCCAAACTACATAGATAGTTGATCTACGGCAGATTCGACTTCGTCAGTGGGCTATGCCGTAATTACAAAGTTTTTGTTTTTACCTAGGTCGCCATCTATGACCATATGAACATGGGCTTCGCCACTAAGGGGTTCCAATCAAGGCTCGGAGGGAAGGATGAGTCTTGAAACAGTCGAACAGTCCTAGGGGTAAGCAGAGGGCGGCTTACAAACCGAAACATGATAGCGATCACATTGAACATCAGTTGATCTTCAGTGGCTTATCTGTTCATCATGACTTTCCTGAAAATTCTCCTGTCTCGCCTACTCGGATCCACAGACTTGATCCATCGAACAAATGTAATACATGTATGACATCTCAGGTAACCCCTACAGGTATGGTAATCAATATGAACATGAAAAGTCCAAGATGCTTTAAATGTGGCATACCATTACTCACGAAGAGTCACCCTAGGGGAATTCTACTCTCTTCTCATCAGTGTTCATTACCTCCTTTCGGACGCAATACACCACTTGGAGTACTCGGCCATCATCTACTATTTGAGACCGGTGAGCAGGAACAGCAGGATCATAAACCGATTCCAGCGCCACGGTTAGTGAGTGATTACCTATAAATAGCGACCGACGCGCACATATGCTAGATTTAAGATTGATCGCATTAATGATCGATCGACAGATTGGCAATCGTTATGTAAAGGATGACATCAGGATAGCCGGTACTTATATTAAGTTATAATTCCACATAGCGTCCTGTCTACCTACTTTCCTAAGGTACCTACGTGTTATTCGGTGATATGGGTCCATACGTTCTAAGTTAACTCTAAGGAGAAAGCTATGAATCACGATAAAAAAAAATTCTCTGCGAATAAATAGTGTATATTTACCTGGCTATTTCAAGTCACCGACGCGAGCTAGGTCTTAGGCAAACATCGCGACGTTTAGTGAGGCGGCCAGAGTTGACTTGAAGCTCTTAACGCTCCTGAAACTACCTATATTTAGAGTGAAACCACCGAAATATATAGGCTATGGATATCCTAAAGATCGGAAGTCTATATTGTTGGAAGCGTTGAATATAGTGGTCTTAAAACCTAGAATGTTGGTAGATAATAGAAAAGAGCTGACCGAAGAATAAGGGACCTAAAGACGTTTCCATAGATGTTTCTTTCTATTTTCATAGAGCCATATTCGAAATGAAGCGGCTAAACAGTTGAAAGGCATAACCAGAGTGGACATAGAATAAATGGATAGAAGATCCAGGAAGTGTTAGCTCGGGGACTTGAACCCTTTTGCTTGGTAACATGACTCGAAGATATAAATGCCCTCGACATAGATATAATCGGATAGGTATTAATCTGTCTAAAGAAGCTCTTCATCAAGTATGTACACAGGTTGTGAGGGAGACCTTTTTGCAGCCGGCAAAGAGGGATGATGAATGGCATGAGAAACAATAAGGAGAGACTACCTCGTCTCTAAGCAGCGACCTCCCTGAAAAGGCAACCAACTATCATAAACTGTCTTAGTTATATCCATCATTAACATTCATTACAAGTCAATATCCTTATGAATCCAACGCAGCTAGCTTAGACTTGGCTTAGGTTTGGCGTCTCCCATAAAGCTTGTGAAGCGGCTTCACACAAATTGGCGGCGACGATTCTGCAAAGATTATCCGCGACAATTTACCTTAAATTTTACAATCTTGGAACCTGATATGCAAAAGGATAGCAATATGATTTTTACTCATTCATCTTATAGATTTCTGATGTATAGCACGCTTGCGCTACCCGAGCTTTCTAAAGGGGAACGTTGGTGGTTGTACTCGAATTTGCCCGTTCCTGTAGAAAAGGGGTAAGGGATAAGTGATGGGCTGGTCTATCAACAATCTGTAGCTCTCGCTTACTAATGCGTAACTAAACGATTTTGATGTCCATTGCGTTTCATTCTCTGTTCAGTTTCTCATTAAGGACCTGTTTGCACATCATTAACCTCGTCTACTCCTGCTCCAACATCCCAACATCCCAGCAACCCTACCCAATCAGCCATCAAAGTATCGTAGTCAGCTCACCCCTGAATGGATTGAAGAGTTCCTGACTAAAGGTGCAACAAATCGCCCCTAATATAGTGAAGAGCGTCGTCCCTCATGCATGCCTCACGTAGCCCACCAAATCACAGCCAAAGGCACAACAAGGGAGACCAATTTCACTGTCAGTATTGGTATTGGTATCTACATCTACACGTGCCTAACCCCAACACATTATTACAGACCGCACAATTACGCAAAGGTCATCGAGATCTCCTTCTCCTTACCAAACTCCTCATCATCATCAGCCCAAGGATCCGCGAGCGCCAGATTCGGCGTCGTCTGCGAGGTCTTGATCTCCGGCCTCGCAAACGATATATCTTTCGGTGGCGGAGGCGGCGGCGGACTGCTATGTTCCGTAAACGCTGTGTCGAACGTCATCTGTATCTCGTCTTCTGGCGGCGGCAGATCGAAGCCGAGGGCCCGCGAGGGCGGTAACGTCGTGGGGGTACGCTCTTGCGATAGTCTGTACTCGAACGAGGAACCTCTGGGTATGCCCTCAGTGCTCTTCGTTTCGCGAAGAGAATCCCTTGGGTTTGCCGACGCCGGTGGTGGCGAGAACTCGAGCTTCATCGGTGGTAGGGTCGACTTCAACTCCTTCACCCTCAGCTCTTCTTCCTCTTTCGCTAGTTCTGCCCGAATGGCATCGACATCGAATAAGACACCGTGATTATTGCCCTCCTTATCTTCCGTTTTGCCTGAACCTTCTAACCCCTTATTACTATCCTCATAAACTTCCCATTCCTGTCGCGAACCTTTCTTCTTGCGGCCGAAGATACCCCAGCCACCCTTTTTGGATGACCCTTCCTTTTCCAGTTCCTTGCGGGCTTCTTCGATCTCGTTGATGAGCTCACGCTGTCGTTCTCTGTGCCGATCCGGATCCGGATCTTCTATTTCTCCAAACTCGTCACTCTCGACAAGCCAGCCGCACTCCCTAAGGAGCCTAGGCATTGCCGTACGATACTCCATATGACCGATCACAAATTCAGTGCAGTCGATATTTTCTAAGCCGGGTATCCCGTCTATAGGCGCTAGACCTGCGACCCGGCGAATCCCGCCATTCGTGAGACGGAAAAGGTATCCCAAGATCCAATCAGTCCTGTTGTATCCATTCACGAACCTACCAGCCACAACCGTACGAGCTTTAAGGAACTCCTCCTTCTTGACCACGACGGGCGAGCCAAAAATGTAGACATTCTGGACCAATCCGTAAGCACCCTTTCGAGCAAGCTCTAGGAGACAGGCGAAAATAACACGCGAACCGAGGGAGTAGCCGACTAAGGTAATGGGTCGTGTGCCCAAGTTTCTGTCGATTAGCGAGTCTGCTAAGATGAGACCAGCAGACCATGCACGGTCTAGGGATACAGCCCAAGGGTTGTCAATCAAATACGTTAACTTTGATAGCACCACTGGTAGCTGTAGGGCAGCCATCAGACCAATCAAGATAGTGCTGCCTAGCACTTGTTGTAACCCTTGTGTGAGTGCCTATACGAGTTAGTCGTGGACTTTCAGGGTGATCATTCCTATGCGCTTTCTCACCTCTGTTGCTAGAATGTTGATAGTGTCACCCATGCTGGTCAACATTTCTGGCTCCCACAATATCGAGTAGAGGTCACCCATGACTGGATCGACAGTACTGAAAGGCAGACGAACGTCGTCGGCTTTGCTTGTCATCCATCCCGAGATAGTCACAATTAGGTTGACACGCTTGTTGTTATGCAGAGGTCGGTATTCGAAAGTCCTCACGGCCCCGGTTCGTCGGCCAGCGGCTTTGCCGCCCATAAAACTGCCGGAGGCAGCAGCACCAGAAGTGATGATAGCAGCTCCTCCTGCTCCTGCCAAAAACGAACTCGTACCACCCACGCCTATAGTTGTAAAGCCAGCAGCAAGACCTGCACCGATAAGAGGTGCTAGAAGTCCAGCGGAGAGACCGATGACGAGACCTCCTCCGACAGTAGCTAAGCCCATCATGACGTAACGTCTCTTGAGAGCGAGTTTCCTCCTGTTCTCAAGGTGTTCTTCCTCATTCCAATTCTCTTTTTCTGCTTGCTGTTGCATTTCCAAAGCATCGGTCACACGCTTCTCGAACCTGCAGATATCTATCCAAGGTACGTCCAAATCTTTGCCGACTCGTTCGAGCAAGGCTCGGGATCGAGCATCATAGATAGAATCGGCAATCAATACTAGAAACAAATCACAAAGGACAGTCCAACGCAGATCGATGTCAATCTTGTCAGTACCTGGTAATTGCGAGGGCGTTCTCACTTCTGGCATATCCTCACCCTCGTGGCTCTCGTAGGGTGGAGGTGGTTCCGCGACCTTTTCCTCACCGGGCGATGTCGAAATAGATGACCGTCGGCTCTTTGATGACATCCTTGGGGTGGACACCGGCGTCTTCTCGGCCATTGGATTTTTGACTCTTGAGTTCTGCATGAGAGCTGGCGTGAGATCTTTGGGCATTACACCATGTTCGGCCAGCTGCTCGATCATGACTTGCTCCGCAGAGCTAATTTCCATATGGGCGTATAGCCGGACCATAATCTTTTGGGACCACATCTTCATCGCTTCGGCTGCCATCTGGACTTCTTTCTTTATCTTCTTGAGTGGCTCGATACTTTCGGCTTCTTTGATCATCTCAGAGAGCTCTAGACGGGTGACTCCGACATAAGCTATCCTTTGCCCCTCGGTTAACAAATCCTTCGTAGCCTGTAACTGGGAGACAGCATCCCGTTGCTCCTCGTCCATTTCTGTCATGCTCGTACTCTTGGGGTCTTTAAATAGGTACCGCGTGTTATCATCCATACTCGTTACGGATTCTACATCCTCGTCGTCCAATACCCTTGTGTAACCCTTCCCAGCACCACCAAGACCTCCATACCCGTAATTGTCATCCTCAACAGGGTCGTGCTCTTTAGCCACAAGCTTGTTGTCATCATCGTATATATCGTAAGGTGCATAAGCTGGCATCGCCTGCCAGCCTCCGTCATCGTCATCTTTCTTCTCCTCATGGGGCGCTGTTAATTGTTGGTGGGAAAACTCTGATACATCCTGATTCGTACTCGCTAAGCTAGTGCCTCGACTATGGTCGACACGGGGAACTTTCTTTTCTTCATCCGCGTGTTTACTAGCTTCAACCTGCTTAAATGTCGGCCCTGATATTGCTTGAACATCTTTGCTTGATATACTTTTGCGCTTGGGATTCTGCGGCAGCTCCATATTCTCGTAAGAATCCGAGCCTTCCTTTGGCTCGTCTTTTGGTGGATCCGTCTCCTTCTTGAACTCGGTTTGGGTGGGGACGGGTGTCTTTGCTTCGTCGACGTCTTGTGACTCGGCTTTGAGTGTAGGTTCTGGTACAGGAGTGGAGGGCGCATCTTGGAAGTCGTCGTCGTCGCTATTAACGGTCGAAGCTGTGTCAGATTTTGCGGTCTGCTTGGGAGGTTTCAAGCTAGCTTCTACCGTCTCTTTCCCTACCACCTTCACTGGCTCTGAGTTGGTTTCATGCTTTGGGTTTTCTGGTGGTTTCTCTACCTCCTTCTTTGTGTTACCAGAAGTGCTCTTCGTCCCATCAATTGGTTTGCCTTTGCCACTGTCTTGTTCCGTCTCTTTGGGGTTTGTGTACTTCCTGATGGGCAGACCGAAGTCGTCAACTTCCTGGGCTCCTCCTACCGGCGCCATGGTTCCGTCTTTTCGTGCATGTACTATACCGACGCTACCGTATCTTTTGGATGATATGCCTTGTCGTTCGGTCAAAGCTTGGCTGCTTGTTCAGTTCACCGACGTGATACGGTTGCAATGTACTTCATGTTCCCCACGGCAATAAGGCGGAGAGCATTCAAGATGATCATCAGAGACACAAACCCTCGGGACCCCTGAAACTAATGCAAACCCTGGTAGATAAAAGCAGGAAAGCGGTGAAACGGAATTTGAAGCAGAGCGCTCAATTCGTGCAAGAGATTGTTGCTATAACCATTAGAATTGAAGCTTGGGAAAATTTAATAGAACATAAGTTGAATGCGCGGGCTTGAATCTCATTGTTCTGTATTTTGGCTGGCGCAAGCCACAAATTTAGGGGCCTGATGTACGTACGTGGATACCCGAGCTAGAGGCTGATTTGGTGTCACATGAGGCTGAGCGGGCCCAATTCGTCAGCGCGATCTATTGCTATAGCTTTCTCCACCAGACCATGTTCGAGGTACGCTAATTAAACATAGAGTAAACATAGAGCAATTCGGAAGTTGAAGTCAATCTGAAAATCCATGGGATGCTTCTCAAAGCTGACCAATTTGAGTGTTCTCGGAAAGCATCCTTAAGATTATGGTATCAAACGCGGATAAGCTGTACAAAGCAAGGTCCCCTTAATATTTTGTCCCTCGAGAAAACGCCTTTAATATGCAAGGTCCTGTCTGCTTCTATGGATCCCTTCTAATCCTCAATCCTCAGCTTCTACTGGATGCGCTCCAGCATTAGTATCATTAGACGCGGCAGCCGGCTCGCTATTCGTAGAATCACCACCACGCTTATGCTTTCGTCTGCGCTTGCGTTTCGGTGCGTCAGTTTGACCTGTCTCCTCTGCAGCTGTGTCGTTCGTCTTGGGCGTCTTCGAAGATTGCCCATCAGAGGCTGACTTCGGCTTCTTCTTCTTCTTGACTGCTAGAGGATTCGGTTCCTTTTTGCCGTACGACTTCTTTTTCTTTTTCTTCTCAGATTTGTCCGCTTCCGTCGTATTTGGTGCAGCTTTCTCTTCGTTGCTCTCTTGATCGCCGTCGTCGTCATCTTCTCTCTTCCTCTTGCCGCTGGGTGTCTTGATCTCTGCTCTGAACTTGCTCCTCTCATCTTTGGATCTGATCTTTGCGCTGACTGTGGCCATTGGCTCCATAATCATAACCGACCTTCTGATGTACAGTAGCGGCGTTCCTGCCACCTGCCGTATGTTTGCCCTAACAGAATCATCGTTGATTGCGCAGACGTAGCGATGCTTATTCACTCCATTGTCCTTTGGGTCAACGACCGAGTGTATACACTCGAGTGCGCTCAGTGGCTTAGGGTACTCATCGGGATGGTGACCGCATCGTCGTCGCTCAAAGTGATTTTTCGCTTGTTCTATGGCTGCTTCGACTCCGGGCTCTGACTTCCGTTCGTAGAGATGTCGCATTGAACATTGAGTGATCACTGCGAGATCACCATTAGTACATCGGCATTATCAAAAGAGATATGGTGCTAGGAACGCACGTGGCTTGACTTGACCATGTAGAGTGTCCTCCAATCGGCGCATCAAGTCCATCTTGCACTTGTTCGCTTCCGCAATGAAATCAGCATCCACTAGGACTTGATACGGCTCGCGAAAGCCGAAGCTCATGGAGAATTGCTCCATGAGCTTGCGGTATTGCTTTGACCGCTTGGCGCGAGGCATTTTGCTTCGTTCTCACAAGGTGGTTGTTTTGGCTGTTCGCATTAGAGAAATTCTTAGATTTTCAAATTGTAGAAGTTCCGCGCTAATGCAGCGGATTGCGATAAGATAAGAATTAAGCTTATCAGGTACCTGAGAAAATGCGGATTTGATACCGCAACACCCCACTAGGTACATGCTTAAAGTATGTCGATAATGAGGCTATCGTTCAAGCGCTTCGTCTGGTTGTCCTTCACGCTTGAAATCTCTCCCTTCGCTAATAGTGAGCCCAAAACGCCGTCCCTATGCTGTGACCCGTGTATATCTCCAGATTTCTAGAGTTGGACGTCTAATCCTTCGAAAAACCGATAAACCAAGTACCGCCAATCCCCCTTCGACGCCTCGTACTCCGGAACCAAGATACTGATGGTTGAGGGCAGACACAATTAACAATACGTAAATCTCTACCGCTCAGGGATATGTTGGCAGTCCAAATACGTGCCTCGTCAACGGATGTATGAGGTAGATCATGGCGTAGTGTTACGTCGACATAAGGCTGCTACGACACTTATGTCGTCGGGTTTCCCTGAGGATATTAGTAGGCGCATTCAACCAGAGGCGGTCATACTCATGCGACACCTACCTCCAGAACTAGCTAATCCTTCCTCGATGGCATGCTCCATGAAAGGGCTTTCTGCAAAGGGGTCTAATGCAATCTGCTTTGCAGCGCCGACAAGCTCTTGAGCGACGAATTTCATACCGCCATTTGCGCCATCTTTGCGGGGACCGCTTGCCTGGCCCCCTTCTCCTGCCTCCCAACGCTTGACGCTTTCGGTTACGTTTTCGACAATCTCATGCGCCCAGAGATTATCAATCACCCCGTCAGTCATGGCAAGCACGACGTCCCCTTCTTTAATCTCCACAACGTCAAGTACTGCGTCCTTCGTTGGTGTATCTGGGCTGTTCGTTCCGAGTTGCCTTGGGCAGTCGAACCAGTGCCACTGCTCTTCCGATTTGTATACCATCTCCCGACCGCTCGGTCGTATAACCATGACCTGAGAATCGCCAAGATTTGTTACATATAAAAGGGGCGACACTGATGGCGCCGTACCGCCGCCGTTAGCCTTGTAGAACAGTTGCGCCCCCGTAGCAGTTGTAGTTCCCAGGCAATCATTAGGCCCAGAGGTAGCCTCGATTGTGCGCTCATACGCCTGCTGCAAATAGCGTATGGGATCTGGGCGGTATGGTTGGTCGGGCGGTCGCGGCTTTTCAATATCTTCTTGCATCGCCCCCACCCAGAAGTGTAGAATCAACCTCGACCATAAGCTGTAATCATTGTTAATTCTGTGCTGATACGCACAAGGCTTAGGCGACCGTGGGACAAGTACCCTGCATGGCCTCTTGGCCGAGCTGACCAAGCGCCAACCCCATCGTTGGCGCATATGAAATAATCGCTTGCATAAACAGCATCATCTCCATTTGTCCATCCGCGTATAAGCTCGCCATCTACAAACGCTCGCTTATCACGACTCTGGTGATGGGTGCTAAGGGGATCTGAGAACGACCCCGACGGAGGGGATAGAAACGGTGGTGGGAACGGCCTCGGAGCTCGTTTCGCATATAGCGCAAAGCCGGTTTCAAACCGGAAGGGTAAGTTTGGACCGGAATCTGGAAGAGATGTCGTGAATCTGCCGGATATTTCGGGGGTCGTGGAGGAACGGTTACCGCCCGCAGTATGTTGGGGACGCCGATGCCATCGCGTTGGGTGGACGGATGATAAAGTTCGTCGCGTTGGACCAAATTTAGAGGCCAACAGAAAAGAAGGAACTGGCCTTATCATGCCCACGAGTGAGGTCTAACCGAGACCTTGAGGGCGCTTGGTTGGCAGCCAGAAGTGTCGTGAATTGATACTACCTGGTAAAGTGCGCGCTATGTTCTAGATTGGTTGGGCGAAGCCGCTCCAACGGCCAAATCACTATCACATCCCGATAAGGAGATTTAGTTTCGCTTATCGCACATGCTACCCTGATTTAATTAAGTGCATCGGGAGAACCTGATAATCCCAGCAGCTTGGAATCCGATAGATCGAGTTTCATGTTTTTAATAGTATTTCAATGACATCACTTTCGATTGTGGAGGAAATGAGATTATTAGGTCTATTATCAAATCAAAGCAGGTTTAGTTTCGTGGATCTCCTTAAAACCTCTAAGCAACCCAAGCCTTCCCAAATACACCTTCATTCAAAGTAAGCCGGTGACTTATGATAGGACCGAGTAAACTACCTACCTAGGTATGCCGTGAAGTTCAACTCGAATACGTTACCCCAAATTTGGAAGATTCACGAGGCTACGAACCGGGTAATTCGGCCGCAGTTGGGCTACAGATACGCGTATTCGCTGCAATATTATACAGGGGCAGGTTAATAATTCGGCTTGGCGAAAATGGCTAGTCTCTTTCCCTGGAACACATTAGCGACCTTAGCCTTGCCTTTCTATATAAAGCAATCAAGTGCACATGTGTCAAGGTTATGTCTATCCCATTGTGGGATAGCCAAATTGACGACTTTAACTTGATTTTTTTTTTCTTTGTTTTTTGGGCGCCTTCTTCAATAACGTAGAAAGGCGGCCCGAAAGCTTGGAGTGCTGTCTTGTCAAAGTGCCGGGTGACGCCAACAGCAAGTTGGGGAAGGTATATGTGTTCATCCACATGAGCTGGATCTACTGTTGGACTCGTCTGATCATTTCCCAGCCAGCTGATTTAATTCCGTCTAAGAGAAGAGGATGATAAGACTGTAATTAGGACATTTGGTATAGATCTAGACCTTCGACTGTTCAGGGCCGTCGTACACTAAAGATCACTAAAGACCACTAAAGATTTAGCATCACTTCTAGTGTATTTGCTCCAACTACCGACGTAACTGCCAAGCATGACGTATGCAGTTGGAATGAACATTCAAGTCCTATGATAAGGTACCTAGGTAGTATTCCTTCTTCTGTATTACTCCCAAGTTGCTCACTGTTGGTACTTGGATATTTCATTTCCGCTACAGAAACAGTCGAGAATGGTCTCGCAGAAACGCGCGTCGTCCGGGGCTTAGCTGTGCGAAGAAGTGTGCCCAGCCAGCCCGAATATTCAGCCGTGTTCAATCAACGAGTGGAAGGTGGTGGAAAAAAAGATGCTGCATTCCCCCCTCCCCCCTTTTATCATATTTATGTCGGCGCAACGAACGCCCAGATCTCGGCGGTCGACAAGAAACCGGAGAAACGCTGGGGTTGCCTGCGATCTGTCACTGGGGTACAAAGATGCAAAGCGGCTAGTCTAGCCCGCGTTGTAATTTAGCGGCGCAGTTTGATGTCGATAGCTTCCAAGTGACCCTTGTAAAGCTAAACGAGAAAACACGCTTCTTTAAGGTACGGCGGCTAGTGTCCCTCTACACTATTCGTATCTGTTCTGGCCGGATGGACGAATGGATGGGCGGCCCATGGGCTGGTAAGCAACCATGGCGCTTGCTGGCCTTTCCTCTTTTCTATAGTCCCCAGCTATGTTTCATGACTGGCCTGCCTTACAAAGTTCGAACCGTTGCGGTACAACCCGAGCGCGTGCGGATCCTGAAAAGATCAATACTAGCTACATGGATTCTCATCGACATACACTCTATGCCACGTCAAGTCCGGTGAGACACGCATAGCCCATCCTCAAGTCGGACGGGTATCGCATCCAAAGCTGGTGAGGTTTACAAAAATATCGAGGCTGGTCATCAGCACCAGCATCCACACATGGAACTATCCGTCTCATCCGGGACTACTTGTATCCAATCACTTTTACCACTAGGAGCCATGGTGCTCTTTTAAGCTTTGCTTACTGCCTGTCAATCGACCACAGTCCAATCTAGACAAGTAGGATTTTCAATTACTGTGTGCTATACCTAGTATTGCAAATCTTCAGTCTGAGGTGAGGCAGATCTTTCTGAATTTAGCGATTCGTATTGGGCGGCTTTTCTCTTAAAACAAGGCGCTAGGCCAGTAAATCACCGGCGTGCCACCAGTTGTTTGGATGCGGGTTGACGGATGATTGATCGACGCAACCAAACGACAGTACAACTACAGTATCAACAGTACAACCTCAAGGGACGTATGGCGTATGTCTGCATATACGCCCGCATCTTCAAACCAGGGCCTGCTAAGTCACCCGCTATTGTATCACTGCGATTCATATGCCATATGCCAACCTACAGTTAGTTCTGCAGTAGCACGAGAGGCTAGGCTATATATGTGACGACTAGAACAAAAGACGGTATCTCCGAGTCATGGTTCAAATACCCATTAATATGAAGTTACCATTACCTGCCCCCCAGCCATCGTTGACGACTTAGGTATTAATCCATCTTGCGGAACTGACGTATGCCCTTGTTCAGTCATACCCTTTGTCATCGGCCTTTTTTCCTTGTTGACATGCCACTTTATTATTATGCGTGTAGATAGATACGAACCCGAGTACATAGCCAGTCCCTTTTTCTAAAGCCGGCAAATAAGTCCATGAGGATAGCCTTACCATTTCTACTTTGTCATTGTCTAGAAAGGCATTTCACCGCCCCTTGTCACCATTTATTCAAATCCAAAGGCAACATCTTTAACTACAACAGGCGCCAAGGACTCAAATTGTCTCTCCCAACTCGAACTAGGATCACTATACCAAGTTGTCCGGCGCTTCCGTGCTTCGGTAACGTCTCGGGGGAAAACATTTAATAATTTCTGCCACCTCGAGTATCAGGTAACCGAACCGCTTTTACCGAAGTGTCTTTCAAACGACAAAGCATTCATCACTTTGTCAGAAGGTTGAATTCGATATTCTCTGCACTACTTGGGACCAGGGTATATCTGGGGAAACCTCACACGCTACTTACTCAAAGACAAGGCCCGCCACCTGATCTATTGTCGCAGCATAACGACTCCATACGTGATATACGGGGTTCCGAGACTTTACCCTTCCCTCGCATTCCACAAATTCGTATCGCGTGGAGACGCCTAAGAAGCCGAGCTACAAAACCCACGTATCCGCCCACCTGTTGCAAGACAAGTTCGGATTTGTTCTGTTTGGTTTTTCGATCTATTTGCACCTTTGGCCTAGAATCTAGATTTAATATCTTTCTTTGTTACTTTTCGAACTATTTGACAGTTTGCATTACATACGACTCACCATGCAGCACACCTAGCCTATTAATAACAAAGTACACGCAAACTCGACATCGACAGCATCAGCCGAATCGTCCCTTGTGGGCCACCCTTGCCCTTCACAATTCACAACAAGTAGTCTAGATATCAGTTTTTCGACCAGCTCATCTTGATGGAATAGCATATTCTTGGCCTGTTGTGTGCAGTTTATTTTGTTAGGAGCTGTTGGGCTCACCGGAGGTCAAAATGGCTCGGAATCGCGGTGAGTACATTTTCTTTCCATTGTCTACGTTTTCCTCTTTGCCGGAATTAGAGGATACGTTCAGAGTTTCTTCAAGTTGCATCCTAGGAGGTACCATCCATCATACCTTGCACAAGCATAGTTGGTGCTAGATTGCTTACGCCATGAGGATTTATTGTCCCACCCCTACTACAAAGGACAACCCACAACCCTTGAGCTACTAGCACGTCGTTGCGATATTGGCATCAGCAACACAAGCGTCAATCGACATATTCCAGCTCATCACCAAGAATACCAAGACAACACATACATATAAACCTTGCCCCTGATTCGGTTTGTGCACACCGAAAGTTGTGCCGTATTGCCGGGTCCCAATCGTCACCGGTTGTGCTATTCACATTTATTCGGTTCATGGTTCTTGGGTAGTCCCATGCACGCTCCAGCTACATCTACATCTACACATTTTACAGCTGTCGCGCTGCACTTAACGTTAGGCTATCAAGCTTAAACCTACAGCGTTTAAGTTGGCACCTGCATGCGCTGTCCTTATTTTTCGGCTCCCCCGCCATTCGCATACAACGTTTTATCTTACAATTGTTCCTGTCGTTCCTGCTATTTTCTTGCCGATCAATGCACTAAAAACATTTATGCAAAATTCGCTGTGCTAACTTATTCCTCTTGAACCAAAGTTCTCTCGTTTATGTCCCAGTTCTCCGGCTCTCATCTCTCCCAATTTAACGGCGATCCGAAAAACATCCACAGTGCCTCGCCCACTCCCTCTCCGTCACCACCGAACGGCCAGGCCCCTCCCGCAAACACCCAGTCGGATTTAAATAATAGGAAAAGCCACCACATTATCAACGTCGGTGGTTTCCGCAATCGAACTCGATCCCGCGCTGTTTCTACCCCGATCCCAGCATCTCCGGTACGGGTCGACCATGACAGCTCCCCTATAAACGTTTCTCCCATATCTAGCGATACACGACGTAGAACAAGAAGTCGAAGTACCTCGAGGCCGCTGTCTATGGTGCAGGCCTACCAACCGCCCCTAATGGATGTCAACGAAGATACGATACCCGAGCTGCAACCTATTTTTACCTTTCTCAATAGTCATGCGAATAAGTTATACCAGGAAGGCTATTTCCTAAAACTAGATGACCAGAATACCCGTGAGTCTCGCTCGTTGCCAATTGGGAGTTTGATCCCATGTTTAACAATTCGCAGAGGGTAAACCAAACCCGGACCGGACCTGGACGGAATGCTTCGCGCAGCTGGTAGGGACCGTGTTGTCCCTATGGGACGCAGCCGAATTGGATGCTGCTGGCGAGGATGGAGAGGTTCTTCCAAAATTCATCAACTTGACGGATGCTTCTATAAAGATGGTATGAACACCGAATGACACAAGGACAATCACGGAGGAATGTGTTCACAGGATGAAAGAAAAAGAGTCCAGGCTAATGCAAACCTAATCTAGATCGAGTCACTACCTACGAGGTCAAATGAGGAGACGCCTTTACAGAACATTCTGAGCATATCGACGGCAGGACGAAATCGGTACCTGTTGCATTTCAATTCCCGACACTCACTCATCCAATGGACAGCCGGCATTCGACTTGCTATGTTCGAACATTCGACCTTACAAGAGGCCTATACCGGGGCATTGATAGCAGGCAAGGGCAAGACGCTGAACAATATCGGCGTCATCATGGAGAGGGCTCGTATCCCGATGGATCAATGGGTCAGAGTCCGATTCGGCGCTGGGGTTCCATGGAGGCGCTGTTGGTGTGTCATATCACCGCCAGACGAGAAGGAATATCAGAAAATGCTCAAGGAGCATAAGAAAAAGTCACCATATGACCGTTCACATGCTCCGGTGCTCAAAGGAGACATTAAATTCTACGATAGCAGGAAGGATGGCAAGAAGCACAAGAAGATGCAACCGATAGCGACCATAAGTGACGCATACTCCGCATATGCCCTATATCCTCAGGCGAAGTCCCTCATTGACGCTTCAACATTGATCAAGATCGAGGGAAATATTACTATCCACTCCGATCCGCCGTCAGAAAGCGAAGGTTTCGTATTTATTATGCCCGAGGTGCATCCAGCTGTCAGCGGCTTTGAGATGATGCTGAGATTCTTGTTTCCTACTTGGGACACATTCGCCCTTTATGGTCGCCCGGGGAGACTAGTTGCAAGCACCCTCGACTCACGATCCCTCATGTTTGCAATGCCTAAGCATAAGCGTTATGGTTATTTAGAGCTATTGGACGTGTCGGGACTAATCTTGACTGAAGGCAGTTCTAGTTGGAATGAGCGAGAATGGAGAAAGAAGCTCAAGGAGTTGACCGGCACCCGGATGAACGCCATCGAGGACGGAGCGAGTACCAGTTCTAGTAAAACCAATGGTCATGGCAAACGTCTCAGCTTTGGACCAGCTGCGGGAGGATCTGCAAAGCCTCGAGTCGGCTTTGCAGATGAAACACCGCCTTCTGTTCGTACGTCGAGATCAATGTCACTTACCAGTCGACCTGCCCCAAGAACCGACTCGGCTCCTCCCACAGATCGAGAGCGCGACCCTTCCGCGGCCGCAGCAAACAAGTCTGGGCATGCTCGTAATGCCTCGGATTCCACCATACCCGGTCCGCTGCCGCCTCAACCGCCTCTCCACCAGGACAATTCATACGCTTCCACCCCGGCCTCATCTGCACGAGGGCCCAATCCAGCACGCGCTTTCATGAATGATTTAGCATCGACCCCAGAACGTGTGAGTTCCGACGAAGAGCGAGCAGACGTTCCGATCCGTGACTTTGAAGGAATGCGAAGGATGCCAACTCCGGAGCCGGTGTCCCTACCCCCTAGTTTCTCACACGCTCCAGGCCATGTCCCTACGACTCGACCCTACCACTCCCCCGAAATGCGCCGTGCTAATAGCCGCTTGTCCCTGACTACTCTCGCGCAGCTTGGAAAAGCTGGGGCCGTCCCCGTAGGCGAGGGAGCATGGGACAGTGAAAAGAGCAGCGAAGAGCTCCGTAGGCCACCTCCGCAGGAACCAGACCAACGTGGTGAACAGCCTCCGGTACATATTCACGCCAACAACGCTGGGATGTCTGCTAATGCCGGTCCTCGTGAAGCTTTAAGGGAAAATCAGCAAATGTCCCCTGGATTACCACCCCCTCAAATGAATCCCGGGGCAATGCGATCGAGATCACCGTTGAATCAGACCATGAGTCCGCCACCAACCGGCCCACGAGGTCCGAGTCCGGGTCCAGGCCCCCGATCGAAAACTCCGACTTCTCGACCCGGAACTGCATCTGGCAATCGTCCACCTCCACCTGGACAAGGACCACCAGGCAACATGCCTCCTGGACAGCGAGGACCACCTCCCTATGGTATGGGACCTCCCGGCAGAGGTCGTGGTCGTCCTCCGCCAAACATGCCTCCCCCAGGCCGTGGCCGACCAAACTACCCACCTAATGAGAATATGTATCGAGGATATCCACCTCAAGGACCACCAGGGCCATCGGGTTTCGGTGGGCCTGACAGGCCAGGATCACCTGCTAACCGTCGGCCCCTACCACCACTTAACACATCTCCTTCTCTTCACAGGAAACCACTCCCAGCTCGTAGCGACAGTTTACAGCATCGGAATCCTCGTGAAGATACAACTCCTGAAACTCCGTCTACCAGCAGTGGAAGTCTTACAGGTAATCGAATCGACGCGGCTGGGTTAGGTCAAATCCGGCCCCTTAACACAGGGTCCCGACCTCCTCCAAATTCGGGGGTGCAGCGTCAGGCTACTGGCAAGAGCCAGTCGAGTAGCCGTTATGATGAAGGTAGTCGCTACGATGACTCGGCGTCAACTGATAGTCCCGACTATGCTAGTTCTCGACCCTCAACGGACACCGCCTCCTCCGGTGAACGCGAGCGGCCAAGAGCTGGGGTCCTTCGTACGATAGGAAATGCGGACGACTCTCCCGTAGATACTAGGCCTGGCTTTGATATTCCAAACGTAGACTTTGGACCAACTATCAATTATGCAGCAGTACCACGCAACAAGACTCCTACTCCTGCAAACCCTACAATGAGATCACACTCGCCAGGTCCTCGCTCCTATTCCCCAGCGACCGTCCCCCCACGAAGGTCACCTGGAGCCGAAATGGCGCATGGTCGTCAGGACTCGGAAGACACGGTACGGCGAAGTATCATCTGGCAACCGGCCGCTCTGAATACTGGATCTAATAGCCCCGGGCCTTATGGCCTCTCCGCCGAAGAGTATGTCCAACAGCGGGCGGCAGCGGCGGCAACGCCACTATATGCGCATCAGAGACAGCCATCGGGAAATACTCTGAGCGGGTTTAGAGCAGGTACACCAACACCTCCACTGAACCGGGGCCAAGGTCAAGATTACATGGGCAATTCACACTCGCGAAACAATTCCCAAGATCTTCTGCAACGTCCTAGTTCTCGAGGAGCGGGTGAACTCTTGCAGCGTCCGAACTCACGGGGGCCTGCTGAGTTACTCCAACGACCAGGTTCACGAGGTGCTGGTGCCGTCCTTGGTGGCCAGGGAGGTAATGATTCGCACCTTTCGGCTCGGGAGCAAGAACATGTGGCCCGAGTTACCGGTTCCCCCCTGATTAATATGGCGGGCAATAAGAATGCTCCTTCACAGACTGGAGCTGGACTGGTTGGTGCGATCGAGGCGAGGGAGCGCGAGAAACAGCAGATGAAACAAGGATGGAGTAGCCAAGCTGCTCAGCATGCAATCAACCAGCGGCAGCAACAGCAGGCTTTCCAGCAGTACCAGCAGGCCATGCCATCGCCTGGTCCGCCACCACCGGCGGGTATGTACTCCAACATGGGGCGCGGCGGTGCGCCTCATACGCCTAGCTACAGTAGCTTTGGTACTCCCAGTCCGATGTCATTCGAACAGGAGGGCAATTGGTCTCCCGGGCCAGGATTTCGGTCTCCGCCGCCCGGTAACTATGATCCTCGTTACAATCCACAGGGAATGCAATCACCTCATCGCCAATTCTCTCCACCACCATTTTCGCCCCAGAGTCCACCGCCAGGGGGCCGAGGACAAAATCAATACCCTTATCACGGGCAGGCATTTTAGATGTTGGACTTGGCACGGACGACGCCACTGGAATGTACCAGACGTGATCAGGCGCTCCGGATATGTTTGTCGGTTTCATAACTCGAAGGTGTCAAATAGTGGAAGATCTGGGATAACGGTTGTTTTGTCGACGCGAGCGGGTACTACTGATGAATAATTTTCCTAAGCCGAATTGGCACTTGATGAACTATATGATAGAAGCATTGCATGAGTCTCGGGTACTCGTTTTTTTTTTTTTCTTCTGTTGCATTGCAGACATGGCAGACATTGGCTTTTTCTACTTTGTTTTCTCTCCTTTCTCTCGCGGGAAAGAGTATCGCATCTCTAGCATTAAATGGCTTAAGGAAATTTTGCAAGTATGGTTGCTTAGCGTTTGCTGTGTATGTGATTGCTTGGCTTGCTTGTTACGTGTTTCTCCTGAAGGTTGAGGGTTATTGATGTCTAGGTAGGGGCTTGTGTTAATGAAGATTGATGCTTGATAAGTTGCTAAAGCATGTTGCTAGTAACAAGTAAAATTTCCGGCTCCCCTACGCCATCGTATATTGAAGGTTACTTTGTTAAGTCCGTTTGGTCAGCGAATAGTCTCAAAGCTCAGCCGGCGCCCCATCACAGAAAAGCTAGTTGCCTCTGAGTTGTCGATCAGGCTATAGATGTCTATCTACACTCAGTTTCATTCTTCAAAGACTCGTGCAGGTCAAGTGGAAGTTTCCAGGTCACAACTTCGCAGCCCCATGCGAACACCTCAGAGACAACACATGCAGGTGGTAGTCCGGACGGGAAAAGTGGATGATAAGTCGGAAGTACCCCGCCGTATTCAAGACTACAGAAAGGTACTTCGCTGCTAACTATATATAGCCGTGGGGATCCACATGGCATGACAGCCCCTGAACCTGCATGCCGGCCTAATCCATCGCAAGCTCTGACCCCACATGGGCCCCGGAGCTTATCGTAGCTGCCGCCTACTGGGATGTTGAGGAGGGGCAGTGTGACTGACGCAACAAGCCGCAATGTTTAGACTTCCAGACTTCAAACTTCGACTCATCCGTACATGGTTCAGCCTCATGCACATTCTTTCTGCAGTATATACTGTATTTTGTCACTTTGACTCAGTGTAAATCAAAGGCCTGCTTGTTGTTTCTCGTTTCGCAGCCTTCTGTTTGTCGACCGAGCTGCACATACGCTTCACAGCACGTTCCGGATGTGTTGACGCCTGGAGCGGGATCATCTGTCCCTCTACCGATCTCGTGACTTTGTCGCCCTTACTTGGTTGCCTACCTGCCTGTCTTCTACAGTACTCTAGCGTTCTGCCGCCTTCCAGTTTCAGTGCCGGGGCTTTCCAAATACTTCTACTCCAGCTAGCCCTGCCTCCAGCTAGATGTCGAGACGAACACTGCGCATTCTGTGCTTCGGCAACTCGCTCACGGCCGGCTTCCCGGCGGGCCAGCCTTACGCGGAGAAGTTAAAGGAGAAACTGGAGGATGCCTTCCTGGGCCATGGTTATAGCGAGATCGAGTATGAGGTTGATGGCGTGCCGGGGGACTTGGTGACGCGAGGCTCGTTTATCGGACGGATGCAAGATGCATGTGAGTGGTATTAGTTGGAATTGTTATATATGCGCTGCATACGAGGAACTAGTGTTTCTATGGGGCGTAGAACTGAATACCGCTCCCCATTTTCGTCATTTTTGTATCATTTTTATTTTATTTTATGAGCTGTGCACACTTACTAACACGGGAACTTGGTCCTATTAGGGAAAATAGCGCTACGGGAAAAGGAGCCGTACGACTGGACCATCGTGCTAGGCGGTACAAAGTAGGCCATCTCTTTCTAACCTTCTTAGTCAAGATATCCACCTAGAGCCTCCTATAGAGAAGCGTCCAGCAAAGAGACGCCCCTCTGGAACGCCATCGACTGACAAGACTCACAGTGATCTCGGCTGGGGCTGTGCTGTAGATGAAATAGTCGTCGGTTTGAAGAAAACCTGGGACACGCCGCTGAACAATGGTGGCAAGGTGCTCGCACTGACAATACCGGACACGAGGTCTAGATACAAGGATATCAAAGAGAAACGGGATGAGGTGAATAAGGCTATCAAGGAACATAAACAACCAAATTTGTAAGTGGCTCTACACTTTATTATGCACATGAGATCGGTACTTCATGCGGTCAACAAAGGGGGCCAGGGCCAACTAGTGTCCTAACTGGTACGGACATTGAAATACTGACATCCTCCGAAATAGCTTCTACTTCGACTTACACAACGCAATACCCTACCATGACATGAAACCCGAGGACAGACCCAAGTACTGGGAAATGGACGGCGTTCACCTATCAGCCGGCGGCTATAACCTTATGGGGGAGAAGATCGCCGAGGCATTGATCAGGATTATGAAGCTCGCAGAAGCTCAGGAGACAGACATCAACAGCATCGCCAAGGACGCGCGACAGAGACAGGCTATCGAGGATATGATATTCGAGGAGGAAAGGGGAAACCCGCGGTTACTTAGCCAAGGCTACATTGTGGTCCGTAAGAGCGATCTAGATTAGACTAGACTAGAGCAACGAGATGCGTGTCCTCATTGATCTATAACGACTTATTTCGTGTGGTAATTTGCTCTATTCATACTTCCTGTGCCGGTTTATAAGAACTTCCAAGGTCGTCTGCCCGTAACGCCGTATCTATGCATTCATTCATTCATTGTCCAGCAACACCAGACTAATCCTAGGTAGTCATTCCCCATCAAACACATTATGCGTTGGTGTCGTTCAAGATGGCCATTTCTTTCTCATGCGCCAATCATACCACCAGGTTCGCGGCGACAAACTCGGGGAATTCTCGCTGCAGTGCGTTCGTCACATTCTCAACCTCCTCGGCCAAGCTCTGCACATTAGCATCCCAGCGTCGCATTTCCTTGCCCGCGGTCACTTCCGCACGTCCACTGCCCTTCTCGCCTGAGGCTTCGCCGCCTTCAAACCAGATGATTCTATCGATTTGGTCAATGCGGCCTACGAGCCGGCCCTGCTCGATCATCTTTGCCGTCGTGTCCTCGGCCTTGTCAGCGTCTAGTCCTAGGAGCAAGCCCAGCGCATCAAATCCTATATTGCTGTATAATCGCGACACACCGAGCAAATTGTGCTCGACCACAGCTCTCGCCAACACCGTCGTGCCATCCGCCGTCAACGCTAGTTGATGCGGAGCCAAGCCCTCAGCGAACTTCTGGACTTCACCAGGAGCCAGTAATCGATCGAAGAACATCTTCTCCAGCATGCCGAACTCGGGTAAATGAGGCGATCTCTCATCCTTGAACAGCTTCCCTAACGCTCTACTCCGCATCGGACCCGCCGGAGCCAGGATCGCGCACTTCACCGCCATACTAAGGGTATGCAGGCGCTCGTCCTCCGTGATCGCCGGATACAAACTAATATCTTGATAAGCCTGGCTCGCGGACAGGAACTCCCGCTTCGCATCCTGGATGCGCGCCTGCGAGAGCCGGAAGTGCAGGTTTAGCGCGGGGTCCGAGACTTGGTAGATGACGTTTTTGAGCTTGTTGAGGTACGTCTCGGCGGACGTCGTGTCGTCTACTTCTAGGTAGTTCCGCACGATGCGCACCCACACGCGGACGCGGTCTTCGGGGGTTACGCGACGCGAGGAGCTGTCGAGGGGGATTTCGGCGAGGGCTTGTGCGGCGGATACGTGGTCTTCGTTTGTTTCGTGGCCGTCGGCTTGGAGCTCGCGCAGCGCGGCGGCTTGGTCGAGGAATGTGCCCGTGGTGCTTGCGCCGGAGCCCTGGGGACCGCCTGCTGCTGTTGAGAGGGCGGCGAGGGCATGTTCCGCGGTTTCAACCCATAGGTCTGCGTTGGTGAACTCGCGGACGGTGGTTATCAGGCGGCTGAGGATGGCGCGCTGGGCCACGACGTTGAGTTGTGAGGAGCTGAATACGGCGTCGATGATTGCGCGGAGGTCGGTAGACACGGTTTGAGGCGTGGATATGGATTTCAGGTTCGCGAGGATGCTTTCGAAGGCAGATGCTGGGTCGGGAGATGATTGCACTTGGGCTAGCGCCTCGGCGACTTTGGGGCTTGCCATGTTGGTTTGTTGTTAGGAGTGTTTGATCTATATCATAAGAGGAGGGAAGGCACTGAGCTTGTCGGTTAAAGAAGACCAAACAAACGACCAAGATGTGGATTGAGAGAAGGCTTCGAGTTGCGGCGTGAAGTTGTTGATTGCAAGCTTCAAGGTGGGGCTGCAAGTTCCGTTGGTACCTGGAAACGTGGGGAAGCTTTGACTTTCCAGTTACTGGTGGGGCACGACGGGGAAGGCGGCTGTACTGCTTTCTAGCATAATTCTTATATTAACGTTTCATACATATATATGGTCATATTCATTTTAAGGGGTACCCTACCCCTATTCCAGATTCAGGGGTAATTTACAATGTTGTTGCAGACAGAGTAAAACACCTCTCAAGTTATCTCTAGACTTAATCGGCCTCCATTAATTGTTGAAGCTATATTGACTACTTGTCTGTTCTATCATAAAATGCAAAGGGGGTTGACGAGAATAACCATCAGCGCAGCACTACTTGGGATGCGTATCAGGGGACGGCATATTTAATTTATCTATGATTAATCTGCGGTATTCAGACCTATATGCCTAACCTGGAGAATTCTCCGGGCTCTGGTTATTATAGCTTATTTTGTCCTCCATTAGGTATCATCAGTTAGGCCTTGTAGTACGCCTGGGTCTTGATCACTGGCCCGGCAGCTTGTATCAATTCATCATTTTCTTTAATTAAAGGGGGAAGTCCTTGTATAACATCAGAAGTTCTGAATATTCCGTACATACGGTGCATCATAATATCCCATGGAGCCTTGTTCGGCCTCTTCATGAGGATGACCCCTTAGAGGCTCATTACCTAGAACTTGTATGAGCCGTAACCGTGAGGTACTAGAAAGCGATATCTCAAATTTCTACGGTACGATCTACGGCGTCTAAGACTCGAGAGACACTATCTATCGAGACTTATAAAACTGAGCCTCGAAGTTACAATCCCATATACTTTAGCCATATACTAATATTTAGGGGAACACTCTAGTTAACTTGCGTATACCTAAGGGAAGTAAGATTAGGAGGTAGAATGTCTCTGGCAGCAGATGGGTAAAATAGAGGCAATATTGCTCGCATCTCGTATGTCCCAGTGGAGGGAATGGTATCCGTGGCAACCTTTGTGCGGGACACAGGTACACTGTGTATCCTAGGCGGCCTACATATGCGCCAAAAAGGATCGTGGACAGTGTTTTTGTGCACGCCCCGCGGCAGAGTTAAACATATATACCATAGTAATATACACACTCTCAGCCCGGAGCCCCTCCATTGCCCCGATATCACTTACAAGTGTAAGTGGTATGGTGGCGCAATGGTTGAGGGCCTCGGGCACCGTAAAATCCTCTACAAGTGTAAGGGGTTTTCGTAGGCCTTAGGTTCGAGCCCCACCGGGGGCTCCCTAAGGCTGAGCTTTTTGTATTTTTTTTTTCTTTTCATTCCACATGGTTACCTAACTCCTATTCTGAATAGACTGAGTGTTTTAGTGTAGGTAATCTGATGATTCTGGATTTCCCTGTTGCAACCTTGAGATATTACCATGGATATTATAGGAAGAATAGCGGACCTCCACGTCGTTAACAGCCTTTACGTTGCCTGCTTTTTATTCTCCAATTAGGGGGCATCTAAATCAAATGATGTCTAAATGTGCATATCGTAGCAGTCTTTGACCGCCGTTGAGTTCGTAGGGCTGCTGGAGATACTTGAACTTCTTCTCAACTTCAATGCCAGCCGGAATCCTCTAATATGGAGGACAAAGGCGTTACTTCTCGTCTCTCGTACTTATAACTTTGAATCTTACCCTTTATTGCTTGGGTGTGGTGTCGACCTGAATGGAGTCTCTAGCAACGACTGAACCCCCTTGACCATGCCTATATTTCATAACAACACCCATTGCTACAGCCTATAACCATCGTCCAAGCGGAAGATATGGGTTGCGGACATATTGACAACCTCATGGTACCCGGCCTTTACTTTTCTGCTGATGAATAAACGACTGCACCCGATTCACTACGCGCGAGCGAACTAGGAACCAACCTAGGTGTGTTATCCACTCCACATAAAAGGAGGCGAAAGACACTCCTGACTATCATTCATGGATGCCTAGGATATTTATTGGCAGCGGAAGATGAAGATTATGGGATGTAGTGAAGACATATTAGGCCCCCTCACGTCCATCCCTTTCCTGATCTAGTCCTCTGTCCTTTCTCCCTGCTCTGATTTCACTTAGTACCGTACCTTTATAATGGCCGTAGTTCCACTCCCGTAACGATGATCCTATAAGAGTCAATTGCTGTCTCCGAATTAGAGTCGAAGAGTAGTTCAAATGTCTGCTGGGCCCGTTTCCGCGGACTGACCCACACGCGTGCGAGGCGGGCCGGACCGAGTGGGCCAACAAGCTGCGACGCCACGCTAAAGACTTGTGACACGCCAGCGGCTGTTAGCTTCAAGTCAGTGTTCTAAGTCCATTCCGTTTCTCCTAAGCAAGTAGCTTAGTGCTTCTCGCATTATGATCTGAACGTCTCGAACGAAGTATGGCGGGTAAGGAAGACGCGAGGAGTCGTCGCGCCTAGGTCAGACATTGTTGGCGGTAATTGCTATCTGATCTTGATTCAAGGGAGGGTGATAATTGCGAGAACCATCCACCCCGAGCTTTTTGTGGCACAGCGGAGAACCCTGGCACCCAGGGCTTGCTTTTAGTGGATTAATCAAGTCTGGGGAATTTTCAGCTTATGGGGCAAGCGAGAACAACCAGATAGCTCTAATAGGAATCGAATCTATATTCATTAGGTACTTACCGCTTTAGCTAGGTACGGTCGATCCCAGGCCTTATATGATAAATTTAATACCTACTTCTCCGGAGTGCTTACCTATCCTGACCCGAATCTGAAGATGTCGTATTGCTTTTACTTGAGCCAGCTCGGGCCAGCTCGATCCCTGCAAGCCCCAAGGAACCAATCAACGCGAAGCCATATCCCTCATCCCTTGTGTCCCTGCTAAAATACCTAGCTTCCTTCAATTTTGAGCAAATTAACAATTTCAACACCATTTGACCACCGCAATTCATGGCGCATCTTCCCATCTGCATTGAGAGTTCCCTTGTCCATCAAGGCGGATGCGGGAACTAAAAATGGACACACGATAATGCGACTTCTCAACACCAGCACGCTGGAATTGAGGACCTTTGGACGGGATAGACCACCGTACGCCATCCTATCTCACACCTGGACGCGTGATGAGGCGCCCTTTGAGGCGTTCGCCCCGCGGAGGCGTTTTTCAACATCGATATCCCGCCTAAGAAAGAAGAAATATACTAAGGTGATCAAGAGTTGCCAGCTAGCTAGGGAAAGCGGCCTCAATTGGATATGGATCGACACGTGTTGTATCGACAAGTCAAGTAGCACGGAATTGACCGAGGCTATCAATTCAATGTACGCTTGGTACGAAGCCGCCGAGGTCTGCTTCGCGTATATGCGTGATGTATCAGATACAGACGACCCGGTTTCTGAGGACTCCAGTTTTGCTAGGAGCTTATGGTTTACTAGAGGCTGGACACTGCAGGAGTTAATTGCGCCCCGGACGGTGGAGTTCTATAGTGCCAACTGGGTCAGGATCGGTTCGAAGTGGGAATATGCGGCGACTATCGAGAAGATCACGGGAATCCATCGGACTGTCTTGAGGGAGCCGTATTTCTCAGGCTTCAAGACTCAGCGCCAGTATAGCGTCGCGCAGCGTATGTCCTGGGCTGCGAACAGGCGCACGACGCGTCCTGAAGACCTTGCTTACTCTTTGATGGGTCTATTCAATGTACACATGCCCCTTTTATATGGCGAAGGGGAGACGAAGGCGTTCGTTCGGCTCCAAGGCGAAATAGCCAAGCAGACAAACGACCAATCCCTTTTCGCCTGGGGTCGCTGGCCGCTGTCAGTTGAAGACATCGTCGAGGATGCTCTTATAGTAGGAGGTACCCTGTACGCGCAGCATCCATCCCGGTTCTCTCTAAGCAGGGATATAATACCCCTTCGGCGCAATGACGGTGGTCTGGCATGGTCATCCGAGTTCTCCCTTCCAAATGACGGCTACCTGCGCATTAAGCTAAGAGTCACCGAGAATACAACAAGGCCAGATATGCAGGAGTCTCACGTCGCGTTTCTAGAGTGTGAGCTCATGCATGATCCAGACCATGTTGTCGGCTTCTTCCTTCACCAGTACGACAGGGTTGAGGGAATGCCAGCTCATGTTCACGTATACAAGCGTGAATTTGCGACCCTGGCTAAATTCCCCCGGAGGATGGCGATCAAGGCGCCGTTGCTTGATGTCTTCTTGTCGTCAATGTATTGACAGACTTGTGGTGGATTTGTATTAATATGGAGACGGCGTTTGCATGCCATGCAGCCGTTACAGATCATCACGTCCACCTCGGTTGCGAAGGAGTCATTATTTAGAAGGGAAACTTAGTTGCCTGTGGTATAACTTGAAAATGACTGGAGTGTGAGCACTTACACGACAGGAAAGCACTAATTCACTATGAACAGTGTACAACGGTCCTTGAATATGGAAGCTAGCTCGGCGTTCCTCAATTTCCTCTGAAAGGGGTAATTCTAATGGCCTTAGGTTAACTTTGCAATGCTTCTAACAGTTATTGCCCACGCCCTTTTAGGACGGTTGACTTCGTAATAAGTTAGATTTTCAACAGATTCAACAGATTTGCTTCGATGCCTGTTTGATTTCTGGAATAGTCAGAGTCAAACTCTCTGTGTGCGAACATGTAGTTACTACGAGTCATTCAAAACTAGATTTGTATGGGAAAACGTATTTGGCCATATATTATGACTCTATGCGAAGAGAAGATTGAAAACTCCTTTCTGCGTATGCAAGGTGCGGCGGAAATAGAATATATTAATACCTGTGACAGAACCCCTTGGCACACCATAAAGTCTACTGTTCGGATGTTGACCTTACCTAGATTTCAGCTTCGCCTACCCCTAAACTAGGCCTTACTCGAACTTCGCCCGAATCTTAACCCTGACAACCCTCTAAAACGGGTAGTATCCAAGGTGATTACCTCATGAAACACTCCTCAGGTACGGAATCTAACGGACAAGGGTGGAAATCATAAGGCGAAAGTCGATTTGGTCGATATACAACATATTTGGTGCCTTCCTTTTATAATTCTATTAGTAGAACATTATCCCAAAGTTACCCTCATACAGTCTCAAGTACGGCAAATATTTACATGGAGGAGGTGCCTTAGTATACTCCATAACGGGCCCAGTTGGATATGGCATGAATGACTGGACAGAGGGTTTATGACTTATACACTGTCTATTTCCTACTTTATAACACGTACAAACCAGCCAGGCCACCTCCCAATTTTCATTTAGAGAACGTTTCTCGTTCCTGGAGTTATATAATCATACTATTCTCATGATACCTATATAGACCAAAATCTTCCATAAGTTCCTGGGCATCCAGTTCCGACTTTCTTTCTAGTCTAATAGGCCTGTTCTTTTTACCATCTCATTAGACGTCTACGATCGTTCGTCGTTCCCTAACAGTAAGAGAGGCGAAGCACGCCGGCCGGACGCGAAACAACCGGGCGGATATTATCCTATCCAAACTGCCATCACTTCATATCGTACGTATCATCCCTAGCAAAAGAACACTCCATATCCACCCCCGTCACCCCCGTAGAAGCTCAGATGCACGCCACGCCTCCTAATCTCACAACTGAAAAAGTCCCTAACTCGTTCCCCAATAGTCAATTCGAGTGAGAGGAGCAAGGATACTGATGCAAGTAATTGGTGAAAAACTGCACTATAATGAATGGCGATATTCGCTAAAAGAACAGGTTTAGCTAACCTTCAGTTAGGAGCCATTTAACCTAATGCTTTTGCAAACTACACGACCATGTCGACGGCGCAGATTCTACCTACCGACGGCATTTTACTTTATTGCCTATATGCATCTCGAGTTCGGCAAAAGTGGCTCGGATTTCATGAATTTCCTTCCTAAAGTGCTTCCTCTGTCAATAGGCTTCCAACTGACCGTTAGATTACCTACGTACCTCAACTTACCGTACAATTACCCCGGCTTTTTGAAGATACGAACCCATCGCGAGGTTTTCTTCACCATCATTCAATGCCTCCGTGAGTTACAAGGCCGAAACTGGCCGTCGATGCACTCAGACACATATTTACTAGCGGCCAGTAGGTAGTCAGCCGTTGCCCCTTCTACTCTCCTGTTTCCACCCCAAAATGCCCGATATAGATCCTACGGCTTTAAGCCGCCCTTCGGTCCAATACTAGGCGCGCTTACCATCCCGGATTGTGGCAGTCGAAACGAAAAGTTAGCTAGCTCAACGAATAGTACGAGGACATGTCTCTGTCCTCTATCACCAGTAATAGATACACGTACGGCCGCCCTTACCGTACCATGTTCTTCGAATACCTTGTCGATATCCGAGTTCGATGCTTCCATGTCATTCCCACGCCAGAATTCCTGAGCACAAATAGAAGAGTGATTTTATTCGCAGAGTCTTCTACAGCCCTTCCAAGCAGAGTGCTCTTGGCACAGCTGTCCAAAGGTGCCGCCCCTAGGTTATCCTTTATGTTATTTCCAACCAAATCTTCTATTCACGAGAAGTCAATACAGGTCAATCATTCAAGCAAGCGGCCAGTACGTAGGTCAATCCATCCATTTTCAGTAAAATTAATCGATATCCGAGTCTTTTATTGTAGTCATAAGAGTAATAATTTATACATTGTGGTACAGGCTGACAGGATACAAAGCAGGAGTATGGCAGATGTTATCAAATACGCCAAGAGCACCCTGCTTGGAAGGGCTGGCAGGGCACTCTGCGGATAGCATCACTCAAAGAAAACCACCAGCAGCCGTACAAGTAGAAAGAAGGAAAGTTGTGTAGCAAAAGAGAGCACCTAAGTCGCACCAGAATGCGGATACAACATCGGCTCTAGATTCCTAGGAGCGAGATAGCTGGTTGTAATAAGTCACCAGGGAGAGAAAAGTCGATGGGTTGATAAACTACACTCTGCTAATCGCTAGAGCCTCTCTCGTATCGTTCATAGCTTGCCTGAAAGCCAATCCCGAATTCGTACAAACTAGACGTTGCGGAATAACGCCGCGAGTCCGGGTTCAGATACGGGCACACCTAGGAGGTAGCTTAATAACATATCTCCGTGGTCATTTCGCGCTTTGAACAACATTTCACTTATGAGAAGGCTCTCTATAGCGTTCCACCAATCCTAGCACTCATATCTCCCGGCATGGTGGGAGAATATTGTAGTGGGCATGTAAGGCGTCCTAGGTAGTCTTCGATTTCGCCCATAGCTAGTGTTCAACAGAGACAATCATATCCCCGACGCCATACTGTGCAAGAACGGGGCCCAATATTAAGTAACCCCCTTTCGTGCTTAGTTGACAATCTATCTTTCGTCCATTTTTAATTTTGCATTGCGATTCCAACGCCATATAAGGATTGCTTGCCGACCAAGACGTATATCACATATGCATCTTGGGCAAAATGGGCCTACTACGTCGCTCGTAGGAGTAGATAGATAAACCGTTGGTCATTTGAACGTAGCCTAGTGCGGTAGTTCTGCTGATCAATGTCGTCGTGGTTTGGTAGAGCCAACGCTCAATATTAGGTTAGCACGCCTGGTTCCGTGTCATACCAGAATCTTTCAACGAGTGTTAGATGGTAAGTTACTGTTTCCATTTTAGAAAATATTCTTTAATGCGTCACCTGCACCGATGGGAATTATAGCATTAATTCGTAACCGTGATACGTGGAACAAAGTATTACTCGAGTCCGGGGTAGGTAGTGGATCACATTTATTCTACGTGAGACCAACTAGCTAGGCACCAACAAACAATAGTCAGTCATGACTATGGGCTTATTTTTACAGCCTTTCTTTTTCCATCTAAATACATTCTAGAATTGTACTAGTATCCTGTCATGTCTGAGGATGTCTCAGAAATCGGCTTGCTTAAACGGAATACCGCATTCCACACGAGTACAGGTTGCACCAAGACACTTTTTCAACACTCCAAATTACGGTTATCTACTAAGCATATGTAAAATTTTCAGGGTGTGCTCGTACTCTAAAGAATCATATATTATCGGCATATGCCTCATAAATATAGAGACAGATTGATATACGAAATATGAAGCAGCAGGAGGCCGGATATCTGAGTCCGGAACTCATCAACGAGTTCAAGAAGGTCTACGCCGACAAGAAGTCCGCCATCAGCGAACATGTCACGAAAGTCAAGCAGATCCTCGAAAACGGGGCGAAATCAGGGGCATTTCGCGCGATTCCAATATCGACGAGAATGAAGGAATTTGACTCAGCGCTTTCATCCCTCCATAGACGGCAAGCCGTCAGATTTGAGAGAGAAGAGCTGAGAAAGCGCATGCTTGCCTATGGCGGGGACTGGGAGCGATATTGGACGGACCGTGGAAAGGAGTGGATGATTAACGACTGGGGACCTTTTGAAAACCATGAGGTCATGGTAGACGCTCTTCACGACTTTGGAGGGGCGCGGGTATGCGTTTACTTCCCGGATGATATTCAAAAAGTGGTCTCTTTTATCGAACAATGCGCGCTGCTCAGGATCGTACCGGTTACTCGTAAAACTCGAGGTTCTAAAGATATGGCTGATCTCAGGAAATACGTCCAAAACCTGGAAGACCAAGCATCTACATCGAAACCGAATCCTCCAAACCTCGGGAATGACTCTTCAACGAACGAGAGACCGTTCGGAGGATACCGAGCAAAGCATATAGTCGTTGAGCTCCTCGGAGATGCTGTCCCAGAGTGGCACAAGGGATCCCACTACAGAGTCGAGATCCAAATCACCACCGTTCTTATGCATGCTTGGTCGCAAATCGACCACGAACTTATATATAAGCCCGGCGGCAATAAACCCTCTATCGAGGAAATACGGACCTTGGAACTGCTAAATGGTATTGTCTTAATCGGAGAGGCGGCTCTGAAGCAGCTTGCAGCATGTACTGCTCGAAAGGAGAAAAATGGACCCAGAGGCGAAGATGTGGGCACAAGCCAGAGGTTAGATATAGGAGCGGCGAAGGGCTATTATACATTCAAAGTTGGCCGGTGTTCATTTACAGTTAGGAATCTTGGGGAGACGTTGGACCTCACTGTTGAAGTTCCACCTCGTAGTCTCCTGTGAAAATAACCTGATAGCCTGGAGGAGATACGGCGAAGTAGCGGTTCCTACTGAAAGCGCCTCTCCAACCAGAAACCATAGGTAACTGAGTTGACTGATGATGGTCTTTCTTGGCCTCTATATAAAATGCTGCCCTCATAAGTGCGATCTAGCCTCCAAGACTGTATGATAGCAAAACTCACAGGTGTCTAGCAAGCCGCATAAACACGCCCCCAGGAACCTTTGCTTGCGCATACGCACAAAATGCCATAATCGTCAACGTTCAAGCACCCCTTCTAGTGGTACTCCACCGTCACCCTCCCCCCTCAACGGCCCCCTAATGCTCCAGCACAATCGGCTTCCCCCTCTCCCAATTCTGAATACTCTCCCTAACATTAATCCAATACCTCAACCTCGTAACCTCCCTCCTCGCCTCCGCCTCATCCCCCTCCTCAAACGCCTTCGCCAACCTGCCCTCGCTCTCCCTAATCCTCCCCTCATTCTCCTCCCTAATCGGCTCCAACTCCTCCTCGCTCTGCGCCTCCTCAATCATCTCCCGCGTCTCCAGCACCAGCATCAGTAAACTCGGATCCTCCACCCGCCCCGTCTCATCATTCGCTACGTCGATCCCGCGCAGCGAGAGCAGATACTGCGCCCGAAGCAGCGGATGCGCGAGCGTCCGGTACGCCTCGTTTATGCGTGCTGACGCGGCTTCCGCGCGCCGCTTCTCGGGGCCAGGTGGCACGAGGTCCGGGTGCGCAGTCGCCTGCAGAGTTAAGAATTCGCGGCGCAGCGCGCGGGTATCTATCGCGAACGGTCCTTTGGGAGGCGGGCCCTGGGGCAGGGTCTGCGGGAACAGATCATAATGCGTTTTTGCCTTCTTCTCCTTCTCCTCGAGCTCTTCAAGCTCCTGTTCTGCTTCCGCCACCGTTTCCGTTGACAATTTTCCGTCTGAGGGCGCAGACGCGGAGGAGGCGGCGCTGCTTGACATGCTTCTCTTTGACTGAGATATTATGGTGTTGCTATTGCAGCCTTGACCCCGGCATGAGACTGCTCGCAGCTCTGCAGGTTGGCAGGAAGGGAGAGCTCTGTCCGGTGCGAAAGTAGTAAGGGTGGCGGCGCGACTGAAGTTCTTCGATGCCGCATAGTTGCGCTGCTGCTGTTTGCAGGCATCGCAGACACGCCGCAGTGATCTTCGGGGTAGCAATGAAGATCGCATTGCTTCGAAATAGTCACGGCTAAGCTTTAAGACTCAAATGCAGCAGTAGATGTAACTCAAATTCAAAGATCGTCTTCAGTCTTTGAAGCAACAAGTGGATGTATCTTGTTCGCTACGAAGGCAAGTGGTTGAAGACAAGTTATTGCAGTCTTTTGGAGAAAGAAATAAATCGGGGACAATGACGTTTATCACGGCTTGCTCGGGTCTATGTAATTCTGCGCTTATCGCAATCTCCGCGCCGATGGTCGGTGTTTCCAATGTTGCAAGGTCACAGGGTCCAAATCCCCCTTTTTGTTACACGTTACGGTGGTCAAGTTGTTACCCCCCTAAATCACTACTCCCTTTCTCCAGAATTAGTAAATATTTGGATTCTAACAACTATCGTTGTCTCAGATGTAGGGATCCCTAAAATGAGAATCAATGTTCTAAAGCACACAAACGCCTCTCCGATTACTAGACGGGGTATCCTAGTATGAACGTAGATAATTATAACACGATGACCATGTCCATTGCTTTTGATACCACCAAATCCTGGAGTACCCTTCACGATATCCTCTCTTTCCATTCCCTTCAGAGAGTACCTATATATAAACGTAACATGTGTCACAACCCATTATCACTTAAAACACAATCCCACCCACCTGCTCACATATCTCTTCGCTCATTCGTATCCTCAAGGCAGCGCCACATGCCGCCACCGTCCGCGCTCTGTATGGAACCATCTTTCGCGGTCCTTCTTATCGACCACGTTTCCACTATACGTGTTCCAGCGGCCCGTACAGCCCTCTCTCCCCTCGACTTTCAAGTTCTCGCCCCCATCGCCGAGCACATCCGAGATATCCAGCAGCCCTCCATTCTCGTCGGTGGCGCCCTCATCCGGCGTGACACAGTACCTAATTTTGGACTCTACCTGTCCAATAAAACCTGCAAGACCGTAATTTTCAACCAGGGTCCCATCCTCGCCCGTTACATTTACCGTATAACGAGGAGTCTGCCGCGCCGCTTCGAGCCTACTCTGCGCCGCGAGTCGCGATTGTGACAGGTTGGTCGAAGCCTTAGACGGGAAGAGCTGGTCCTCCATTGGAAAACTCAGGCCAAAAGAAGGGGTTTTGGTCGGCGTCTTCGGCGTACTAGGCGTCGTCGGCGTAGCTGGAGGGCTGGGCCGCGACGTGCACCTCGAGATGAGGCCGTGATACTGGTCATTGCCCACCTCGATGCTCTCCATGGGTTTGCAAAGCGCCTGGAAAATCCCGTCGGGGTCGTTAGGTGTTCGCAGGATGCGGAGTGACGGGAATCCATTTGCTGCTATGCTCCGCGCCAGGACCGAGTCCGCTATGTTGGCGCATGATTTATTACTTGTGATATCCCAGTGCAGTTTCCGCAGCGACGGTGATGCTAGGTAGGGAAATAGCCATATCATCTCATTTGCCGGCATGAGGGGCGTGCAATTCTGCACCAAGGCAAAGGTCTCTAATGCTGTAAGGTTAGAGAGAACCTGGCTAAGCGCAGGTAATGAGTCCACATCCATATGTTGAAGAGTGAGTTTCTTGATTGATCGGCTTGAAGGACGCCTCACGAATGATGACAGACCCTCACTGGATACACCTGAGAGATGTGATAAAGTAAGAGTTTGCAGAGATGGCAGCGAAAGCAGATTTGCGTCGTTGAAAGCAGTAAATGGCAAGTGAGATAGATGAAGATTTTGAAGGGCCGGTAAACGAGACACTATATCTGGAAGGAGGGATATCGGAGTCAGCGTCGCGCCTGGGAGGCAATGTATCGACAGAGTTTTAAGATGCTCCCAATCCGTATGAAGCTCGAGGAAATCCTCGCTCTGTTGAGGTAGCAGGTCCCCTGGGGCTTCTTTATAGTTCGGGTTCTCTGAATTTAACAGTGCTGCAGCGTTTGATGGACGACGCTTCCTCTGGAATTGGGAGGGTTCCAGGGTCCAATGCATCTCTACTAGCTTGCGCCTTGTTGACAAAGCATGAAATAGACGATTGAACGAGTAGTCGTGATTCTGATGGAATCCAATCAATCGTTCAAAATTCGGGCATGCCATAACAACAGAAGCCACCAGATTCTGGTACAGATCGAGAGGAACGCCTTGGGGTATAGCTGGCGCTTTTAGGCTACGAACTATTGCTGCCAGTTCGGGATTCGATCTTAATGTCCGACGAAGCAGGACCAGGCGGGAACCAAAATTCAGTTTATATCGCTTCTTTTGCGCATGCGAGTCTGATCCAACAAGTTGGATATCCTCGTAACTACACTTTTTGTCAGCCCCCCACTTTCTCGTCTCCAATGCTAATATAGAACTTACAGTGCTACTCGAGCGACCTTCCTCAACTTCCGCGCCGACACGGCAATAGAGCACATGTCTCTCATCATGCACGTTGCACAACTTGCGCTGCCAGGCTTCAGGTGCAACTCCTTCAATTCGTCCAAAATGAGCCCCAGAACTTCTTCGGGTAACGCAGCGAACAATTCTCCGGTCTCCCTCCTCCGCCTATATTGCTTAATGGGCGCCGGTCGCTGCCAGCCATACTCGACCCTCCGTGGACTCGAGTTCCAAGAGTCGAAACTCGTTCTGCTGCTAGTCGGGCTCGAAAGGATAGCATCGAAAGTATCATTCGTCCTAACCGAGCTCGCGACGCTCGAGGCACTACTCGTGGGCCTTCCAGGTCGGTTGTATACGGCCGGCCGCATGTCGATCTGCGCATAGTTGCTCATCATCGAGGGTGGAAGTTTCGTTGGTCGCTGAGCTTGCTGAGCGTATGCCGGCCCGACTGCGTTGGAGCTAGATCGATCAGCTCTGACAACGGATTCCCTTGCCGAGGAGTCGCGCATCGCAAAAGATTCAGGAGGGTATCCGGGGTCGCGAGAAGCAGGTCCAGGACCCATTGTGGATCCCATCTTAAAAGACCCTGATGGCGCTATCGGCTTCAGCAAGTTATCGTCAGGTCTTGGCCGAAAAGACACTACAGATGCAGATTGGGATCTCTGATGTTTTGCGTATCTACATCGAAATAGGAGGTTAGCAAGAGAGAAAGGTCGGCTAACAGGTAAACAAATGTATTAAAGAAATCACAGAGAAGATCGTCGTATTTAGATGGGTCCACAGAGATTAAAAAACCAGGCGTGCCTTGCATCATCCAGGTCGAAGAAGAGTCGTAGCTTAGACCTCTAGGTCAAAGACCCATAGCGCACGTTTTCTTAGCTTGTCGACAACCCTACCGAATAGCCAATTCGTATCCAGGTGTCTAGCTTAGACTAGTCCAAGCCATCTCAACATATGATAGGCGGCCACTCGGCTGTTGGTAGCGCGATGCTGTTTTTGCGTAGTGCACCGCGGTGGAAATTACTCAACCCCTGACAGAACGGTTGTGCCCCCTAAAGTAAGCGGTATATTATTCGAGAACACTAAAGTAGCTAGGTAGCCGAGTAAAGTATGACGCCATTTGCAATGTGAGAAAATAGTAATACGGTGTTGAATTTCACCCGTGACACTGGCAGATTGGGTACAGCGACAGCCCAGAGCGTCCAACTTTGGAAATCAATGGAACTAATTGGGAATTGATACCTACCGCCTTAGGAGGACCAACTGTGGTTCTCCAGCTGACGAGCGTTGATCTCCTCACTATTCTAGCCACTCGGGGAATTTGTAGCGAAAGAAAGAAACTTACAGGGTTCTAAAATTGGAGTCAGCGGGTTCAATATGGCTTGCCCTGCTCTGGCGATAGGAGCGCTCCTCAACGCGAACCGGACAGACTGTTGGCGAGTCGACTGGTATTTGGTCGTTGGCCTTGACGGGCAGTGAATTTCTTTTCTGAATCTTTCGCGCCGAAGGTCGCGGCTTGAAAAGATGAGTGTAAGCAATTGCCGCATGCGACGATCGCCCCAAATTCGACGACGTAGTAGTATCCATTATTGAAGGACCGCCCTGCTAGGTTCAGATTCTCAATGCGTTACACCTCAATGTACAGGGGTATTTCGGCTTCCTGTCGTGGTTACGCTTCGGGCTAGCTACGGCGTTCATTGATTTGAAGATCGAATTGAGATATCTTTTTAGACAACTTTCGACATACTGGTATAATATATTACAGTGGCCTCTCTCTACTAGAGAGGTTCATCCGTTTAATATGCAATGCGGGAAAACAATGCGAAGGACGATCTCGTGTGCTTCGTGAAAGCATAGACTTGCAAGTCCGTTCCAAAGAGCTGGTTTCCGGCGTCGGGTATTCGTGCAAAGCGCAAGCCAGTCAATGGGCTGAATACTTAAAGAAGATTAAAACCAGTCCAGGTGCGATCGAATTATAAGAAATTTGCTCTGGGAACTTAGCAGCCGTGCCTTACAGCCGGGAAATGGGTGGTTTTAAACAGTGAAGGCTCGGGGCTGAAAATTACCTCGAAACCGGTATGCGGACCTGACATGTCTTTTCCCCAGCATGTCTCGTCTGCCCGCGCAACGGAGTATGTTGGCTATTCCCGCTGTCGCGATGGTCGACGCCATCCAATAAACTTGGCTAGCTGCGCCAAGCTGGCCCTACGCCGGTCAAGTTCCTCATGCGCCCGCAAGGGAACTGGATCTTGATCACCTTTGATGGTAAAAAGCTAGGCCAACTTGCGACAGAGGCGCATTATCTCCGGCCAGCAAACATGCTTGTTCCTGGTCTAGCACCCCAAAGGTCTGGCCGCCCTATTGCCGAATTAGGGCGGGCTACCTAGCACTTCGTGAGGACAGCTGAGAAATTGTGCGACATATAACTGCTTACATTGGACTCGCCCGCTCGGTGTAAGATCATACTATGAGTTTCTAAATATGGCATCTGCATTTTATTAGCATGGTTGGGACGACCTAGGTAATTTTGAACCAGTATGGCCTTCAGCTATTCAGCAGATAAATTTTCTTCAGACTTCGCGGAGACATGCTCGTCTAATACAGAGTGCTTGGCCTTGGGGTCCTGATGAACTTGATAGGTACCTCTAGGCAAGGTATCCAGAATCCGCAGGCCAGAGTATCAGGTATATTAGAGACGGATATCGAGTCTAGGTGAATCGAACTTGTCGATTGATGGTAGCTTCCAGCCCAGGCTCAGCACGAGTCAGCAGTTCAGCTTTTATTGGAAGGAAACCAATCTATGCAGCCCATGTTGCCATGAACACGACCTGTCGTGGTGTGCGGGACTGTGTGGGAGGTGTGTGAGTGAGCTGACTCTTCCGATCTCTCTTGAGCAAACGGACGTCAGATCTAGTCATGCACTGATGACCATCACATAGGAATGATATAGTTCGAAATAAACTGTTGCCAATAGGAAATGAAACTTTTAAGGTCTTGCTGGGTATCTCTTCATTTATATGTGCGAAGGGAAGTTGAAGCTTCAAAGACAGGATCTAGGCAGCTCCAGCTAGGCTAAGGTCAATTCATGCGCCTATATCCTTATCAACTAAGCGAAAACGCGGGGTACCTATTTGATAGATGGTGGAAAGGTATGCCAAAAGGGAAGGTGCACCACATAAGGATGTACATAATCTGAAACGCTCGAATGATTCCGGACTAAACCGTTGCAACATCATCAACATCATCAACCAAATAACCCCAGTCTCTTCTATCTCACTAGCTGCCTTCCACCAGATGTGCGAGATGCCCAAACCATCCTTCATCTCCAGCAAAATTGTCCCCGTGGGGATATGCCGTCTTTCCCACCAAGTGTAATGTACCCACGAAGCTCCACGGACTCATCTCCAAAATAATGAAGAGGAGCAGCGTGGGGATTTCTTCGGTTCAGATCTTTGGACTAGTCTGCCTTATTGATCCCACCTTGAAGCAAGTTGATTACAGGAGCTAGCCGGCTCACAACTGGGCTTTCAACGTGCCCATCTACTCGAGATACGTTGGTAACGCTCTTGGCCCTCGCCAGCTTTTCAGACCCTACCGTATTGCTTGAGAACTAGAATTGACTTACCGGCTTCTGTCCGAGGTGAGATCGTCTCAGAGAATTCTCAAAGTGAGGGTATTGGTGAAATAGAGAAATACTGGCGACGTAAGGTAGTGTGTCAATCGAAATTCATATGCTTATGATTACCTAAGCCATAGAGGAAATTGATAGGTGCTTCAGACGTCACCTGAGAAGCCCCTATTGTCTGTTCCAATCTAATATCAATTATATTCATCGGGGATTATGAGTTAGTCTTCTCATCGTGTAGATTCAAAACTGTGGTCAGCGTCCGCGGGGATAGAGAACCTGACTGTGTCGTTGTGGTCATTGCAGTGGAAGTACAGCACACCAATTGGGATGGAATTCTCCAGGGCTATCAGACGATGGAAGTGATTTAACCCCGTTCATTGAGTACGCCACTGAGTGATGAGGTTATAGATTACGGTGAAGCTTAGTTTATGTTCTTTACACCACCTCCAGGCTTTATAAAGGGTATAATATGCTTCAGCAACAGTCTGTAATCAATTCTCATATTCAGCTAGTTTATATACGGGTTAACCACGATCATCTTCAGAGTTTAACATCTAAGTAAAAGAAAACGTGATGATAGGTCTATGAAAACAAGCTAAATAGAGTTCCTGATCACTCATTGTTAAAAAGATCTTGTCCGGTGTCGCTCTCACAACGCCCTCACAGGTTTCCTGGCTAGTGCTATACATCTTCAGTAGTTTGATAGGCGTCAGGATCACCCCTGGTGCTGTTTTACAAATTAATAGTATAGAACTTACCGCGATCGAATTGTAATAACATCACCAGTGGCTATAACGACCCTGAGGCCGGGTTATTGAATCATTTTTAAATTCCTCGTCCTGGATGGGTTCTCACTGTTAACAAGAATATCCATATAGCACTAGTGGTTTAAGTTTCACAAGTCGCCCTTTGTTCGGATGAGTTTGCTATGGAGCATGTGTGGATATACACCAGAGCTGATTTTACTCACTGTACCTTATGTAAGTTGGGATGCCTCTAACAGCATATACCTGGATAGAATTCACGAGCATATGAAAGCAATTCATGGTTACCTCCATTCATGGGTCTTTGCTTGTTATCGTGTAGTTAATACTCTCTTGTCTATGTTCTATATTTTTGTAACTCTTTTATTACCTAGACCTGATCTGAGTACATCTGACCATTAGAGAGTGGCTAGTTGGTTATTGTCAGAAGATGTCAGAAGAATACCTACAGGTAGGTACATTTGTACCAAAAAGTTCCCGTTCATTCACAAGCCTTTGCTCCTGAATAGCATATAGATATTAGGTACAGTGACAAATAGCGGTTGAAGCTACAATGATTGGTAGGTACCAATGAGTACCTAAGGTATGAGTATTAGAACAAACTTGGACTGGTTCAGATGGTCATGCGATGCGAGGATTCTTGTAATACTGTTCCTTCCAGGTGGCATTCGAAATTCAATAGTCGATGGCGTCCTCATCATCGGCTCCCGGATCACCGCTGGCTCAACACTGCGGCTGACTGGTTCACCCATCCGCATCGGCCGGTTCACTGACCCACATCGGCCAGTCGACTCCGGCTCGGCTTGGGTCGATAACCTCCCAGTGTCACCACTCTCAGCCGGCCGACTAAGCTATGAGGCGACTGCTCCCGGCCATGGCCGCGGGCCCCTTCTTGTTTATGGGGCACCCAACTCTCCCGACTCGGGCGAGAGCATACTACATAACAATGGCAACTCCTGCTTTTATTTAATGGATTTCTTCCTCTCTCAAGTTCCAGAATCCCAATTCCTCTCATCAACAACTCACTGGACTTCCGCACCAGAACTATTCCAACTCGCAGTGAGTCACTTTGAGAAGACAGTCAACCATTCTTCTCGTTCTGTCATCACCAGTCAGTCACTCACGTCTTCTCTGACCTTTGAATTTACTATTTATTCCCAAGACCAGACAAGTAAGAACCACGATCGAAAACATACATCACTTCAAGCAAACTAACATAATAAAAGTCAACATGTCCGACTCAGTTAACCACAATAGTGAGGATTCTCCTCATCATTCGCCCCATTCCGAACACGGATCGGCTACTGAAGCAGTCGTCTCGTCGGATCCGTCCGCTCACCAAGTCAATGGTATCGTCGCTGCCTCTGAGGATGCGGCCCCTGTTCAGGGTGGTCGTGGACGAGGAAGTGTTCGTGGACGAGCACGCGTTTGGGTACACGGAAGTGGACATGGCCGTAGCCGTAGCCGCAGCCGAGGACGGCATGGATCGCGGCGAGTGGCGGCACGAGGTGGAAGTGCTCCGGGCGACATGACTCGAGGTGAAACCTCTCAGGGCCGTGGCATCGTTCAAAATGGACACACACGCACGCTCTCAGCAACGGCACCATCATTCGTGCCGGCTGGACAGCAAAATGGTCAAGGTAAGAGAACGTAATATGACCGAAAAACGCGAGAATGATGTTCTGTAAACCCATCTCTCAGTTTCTAGGTAGTAACTACGATGACATCTCGACCAAAGGCTAACAGTATTTCTAGACCATCCTTCTGCGCCTCCCCAGGGACAGGCCCCCTTTCCTCAAGGTCAGGCTCCCCCTCAAGGACCAGCTCTTCTTCGAGGACTGGCTTATCCTCCGGCCCTAGCACAGCCTCAAGGACTGGCGTACCCAGCTCTGGCGCCCCCTCATGGCCTACCTCCTCTTCGAGGACCAGTTCCTTATCAAGGCCCAGCGCCTCCTCAAGGACCGGCACCCCCTTCAGGCCTGGCATACCCTACAGGTCTGGCATACCCTCAAGGCCTAGCCCCTCCGCAAGGACTAGCACCCACTCAAGGACCGGCCCCTTATCAAGGCCCAGCTCCTCCTCAAGGCATGGCTGCTCAACAACGGCTGCCCCCCGTTCCTGCTCGACGTCTTCGACCTCTTCTCCCAGCCCCTCCTCGAGATCAAGGCCCAGCTCCTCCTCAAGGCATGGCTGCTCAACAACGACTGCCCCCCGTTCCTGTTCGACGTCTTCGACCTCTTCTCCCAGCCCCTCCTCGAGATCAAGGCCCAGCTCCTCCTCGAGGACCGACTCCCCCTCCAGGCCAAGCCCCTCCTCAAGGCATGGCTGCTCAACAACGGCTGCCCCCTTTTCCTGCTCGACGTCTTCGACCTCTTCTCCCAGCCCCTCCTCGCCAGCCCTCCCCCCAGCCTACCATGTCACAGCCATATCCCAACCAGTCTACTGGTAGTGGCAGTGGCACCGCTGCTGGACAGGGAGTCAATGGTACCTACGGTCAATCCACGGATCTCCGTGAAATCCGCCGCCGCCGCCCGCTCACTGATGAGGTAAAAAATATCCCTCGATATTAAACAACTCTTGACGCGTAGCTAACGGAAACTTTGTAGGAGCGCATCCAATACCATCGAGAGCAGCATGAGCGTGCCGTAAGCTTTTCGTCCTCGGACGACGACGAATTCATCCCCGACGTTACAGATTAGTAGGGCTACCGGGTCGGGTTAGGAGGAGGAACGGAAAGCTGGATTTCTCTGCGTTGTTTTTTTTCCCGCCTTGCGGGAAGTCATGCGTCTCAATTTCGCTGGGAGACCTTGAACATTTTATGAGGGCCGCGTTGCATTCTGAGATGATACCCCTTTGTTATTTGCACCCGTCTGCTCCGAGAGGAGCCACACCGTCGATGCTACCACAGTCCTTAGGGATGTGGTGAAGCATATTTTTTTCCTCTCGGGGCCGTTTGCCCCTTTGCTTTATGTTATGACGGTAGTCAATCAATAAGGACAGCATTGTCCTGCATTAATATTTCGTCTCGTGATCCGCCCGTAGCATGTAATCGAGGTTAAGGAGTCCTGACTTCGTGCCATCTCTCATGTGGTCACTGCCTAATACCCTCTAGTAAGGTGTAATACCTCTAGGTCTATCGAGTGCTTGCTTTGATGAATCTAATACAAGGAAGAGTGCTCCTCGTAAGTTATTAAGACTCGTAGAAATTACATCCTGTACTCAGGTCGTATATAACAGTATCTGGAATTACGTGACATACTTCAATGGCAAATACCACAGGATTGAGCACCAACTGAGATGATTCAGAGTAGTAAATCTCAATGCTGTCGCCGCGTTTAAACTGGGAAAGCCGGAAATCCCCTGCTCAATATGACTTCCTATGGATGTCGAACTTGTCTGGGACCAATCTATGTCAGCAGAGTGATATTTAGGCGGATCGAAACTCCACAACTGCAAACCTGCTCATCTGCTTCGTAAAGACTATAATTTGACCTTATTAATTCTCTATCCTATATTCGTATCATTTGTGTACAACACAATCTATGAATTGGTCTTTGTAATCAAAACATTACCTACCCCTTATCTGTTCAGGGGCTGTCAAATCCTTATCGATAACACACCCGATAAAGCTGAGACCGCCCAAATTCTGCCGTCTAGACCCCCGCTAAATCTCATCCATATCCTACACCGCCTACGAGGCCCAGGCACGACACCCTACAAACCCCCACTTTCCCACTTAGGCACTCGTCCTCTGTCCCACGTATCAGGCCGAAATTTCGAGAACAGCTGGAGCTGGGAGAAAGAAACAACATTCCTACCCACTACCTCTCGTCTACCAATCCTACGTGATTCCTCACGACAATCCATCTTCTCTCAAGTCGCTTGCCTACACATCCGAACCAGCACCAAGTTCAGAGACGAATCTCTGACTGACTGATCATGGTACGTACGCAATCGCAGCAATTACCCCTCCTTCCACTTCCACTCCTGCCAGCCCGTGATAGATACGATACTAACAAAACCTCACGCACTTACCAGGCGACGACAACAAAACAGCGCCTAGCGCTCGCCATCTGCGACTTCCTCTCGACCTCGCTAACCGACGGAACTCTCTCCGCCGAAGACAAGGACAGCATCGACGTAGCCATCAACTGCATCGGGGAGTCCTTCAAAGTGGACCCGTCGGACGCCTCAGCCGTCAAAGCGGCCACAGGAACCCAGAACCTCCTGCAAATCTACGGCGTCTACGAGAAGCTCAAGGCCACCACCTCTGCCTCCTCCTCTTCCTCTACCTCCAAGCCAAGCACCACGACCCCCGAAGCCGCACAAGACAAAATCCCCACCGAAGACGAGAAAACCCAAGCCGAAGACCTCAAAGCGAAGGGCAACCGCGCGATGGCGAGCAAAGACTACCCAACCGCCATCGACCTATACACGCAAGCGCTGGCGCTCTACCCCAGCAACGCAATCTACCTCTCCAACCGCGCCGCAGCCTACAGCGCAGCGCGGGACCACGCGAGCGCGCGCGCCGACGCCGAAGCCGCCGTGCGCATCGACCCTAACTACACAAAAGCGTGGTCGCGGTTGGGCCTCGCGCGCTTCGCGCTCGGCGACGCCAAGGGGTCCATGGAAGCGTACAAGCAGGGGATCGAGCACGAAGGCAACGGCGGCAGCGAGGCCATGAAGAAAGGTTTCGAGACAGCGAAGCGACGCGTCGAGGAACTCGAAGCCGAAGCCGCGACCGCGACCCCGGACACGCCCAGCCCACGCGGCGGAAGCAGCGGACCCGATCTGAGCAGCTTAGCGGGACTCTTCGGCGGCGGTGGAAACAGGGAGGGAGGAAGTGGGGGCGGGATGCCGGATCTCGGGTCCATCATGAGCAACCCCATGTTCGCCAGCATGGCGCAGAACCTCATGTCCAATCCCGGCATGATGGAGAATCTGATGAATAACCCGCGTCTGCGCGAGATGGCCGATCGCTTCTCTTCCGGCGGCGGCATGCCTGATCTGAGTACCCTCATGAGCGATCCTAATATCGCTGATATGGCCCGGAATATGATGGGAGGAGGTGCTGGTGCTGGTGCTGGAGCCGGCGGCAATGCAGGAGCTGGAGCAGGAGCTGGACGTGGTGCTGGACGATGATCATCCGTTAATGCTTGATCCAGATTTTGTTGAGAGATTGATTAAGGGGTAGTCCGCTAAGGGTGACGGGATCGAACGAGCATGGCGCCACTGCGAGCATGTCAGGATGGCCGGTAGGATGAATGGAATAGTATACTCACTGAACCAGGTTTCTTAATTTTCTCCATTTTCTTCATCAATGAAACGGCCTGGCTAAACCTAGACCCGCGAGCGGACTCCAACGAGGTTACGAGGGACTCAGGGTAATAATAGGAGGGGGAAAAGATAAGGATTCACCATTTTGCCATTGATCGCATCCACTAATAATGTACATCATGATTGTACGCAGCAGTGGTGCGGATGATAAAGCAAATTTGGTTAATTGCGGACCTCAAAAAAAACAATGGAGATGAAAAAAGGGGGTAGAAATCAATGCTCGTCTAATTTTCCGTCATACACCTCGACTCCATACCATGCCTTAGTGTTCCTTCATTTTTTCTCTAAAGAGCATACCTCGGCCTCCTAACGTAACTTTTGTGTCCTTAAATGCCAATAGGCTAACAAGAATTAAAGTAATATCATGATCACACTTTTGTTCGCCCTCCGGTTTCCCTCTCTGTCACTCCTGGTCCCACAGCCAGCCGATAAAATCATTATTTAAAATCGTTACCGATCGATGCGTCACATCAAAGATCCATGATTGACGGTTTTTTTAATACCACCAAGGTAAGAAGCGTTTTCCGTATAAAAGCCGTAAGAATACGAAGAATCGAAAACGTAGAATGTGCTCGAGCAAATAAGACGCGCCTATGAAGACGATGGAAAAGAAATATAGGGATCACCTGCCACGTAAAAGCGCCGGTTGAGATGCGAAATTACCTCCCATGAGTTAGAGAACCACGGCGTTTCTGTGAGGTCCCTGTGCCGTCTTTCTGATCTAGTCTGGGGCTAGATGGGTAGCGCCTTCGGCCTCTCCCTCCGCGATAACGACCTCGAATTCGACCTCGGAAACCCCCTCGACCTCTGAGAGGTCCTTGTGGGGGCTGTTTGGCATCAGGCAAGTGAGCCGCGGGTTCGGTATGACCTTGCGGCGGCTGGGTGGCCTCCCTATCGTCAGAGGTTCCCGCGGGTGGAGTTGGCACAGGTTGGCTAACGGAGCGAGCCGGGCTGTCTGGGAAACTAAGTGACGGTGGCTCCGGGCAAGATACAGACTGAAGAGTATTTCGACGAGGCTTGGAGTCCGACACCTCAAAAATACTTGGTTGGCTAATCGGCTCGGGTGGTATGGTAGGTGAAATAGCATCACCACACTTGCTCGAGGGACTTGCCTCGTAGGCTCTTATCGCAGTAGAAATAGAAGCGGATTCCAAGTCCCCTATTGGCGTCGCATCAGGAGAACCGGCCTGGTCCTCAACATCTTCAGCCCAGCTGTTTCGTAAGGGAGTTGTTGGTATTAAATGTGGCGCGGCTGCAGAACGAGGTGTGAACTCCGGAGCGCCAGGATTCAACTTTGAACCCTGTCAGAGGTTAGTACCAGTCAAAAAAAATCATGCATGATTTTTTGACGGATCTACCTCTTTTTGATGCCCATTTAGAGTATTCACGGCCTGCCCATTGGCCTTGCCTGTAACAATAGAAGTTGTAACCGTCGGCGTTGGCCGCGGAGCTGGAGTACCATTCGGAATGCTGACACCATTTGCTCGCTCGTCGCCAGTTCCATCTGTTTGTGTGGCACCCGGAGTAACCGCGCCGAGAATTCCTCCATTCTCGTTATGTTCCTTTGATTCCTTAGGTTTGACGAAAATCTGTTTCGACCAAAGCTCGGCATACTTGCCATTCTTGGCGATTAGTTCTTCATGGCTACCTTGCTCGGCAATTTCTCCATTCGCAACGACAAAGATGGTGTCCGCGTTCATAACGGTTGAAAGGCGGTGACTAGAGATCTCAGTATAAATAGGTCATGTCAGACTGGCTAACAAGAAACTTACGCTACAATAAAGGTAGTACGGCCTTGACACAGCGCGGCAAGGCCTTCTTGAATTTTCTGTTCCGTATCAGTATCCACAGAACTGGTCGCCTCGTCGAGGAGCACAATCTCCGGCTGCTTAAGGATAGCTCGTGCAATTGCAATACGCTGCAATTCACCACCAGAGAGTTTACTAAGGCTCTGTCAGTTATATTAGCTACAATATCCTGCAAGATTGTACTCACACGCCACGCTCGCCAACCCGAGTCGAGTAACCCTCAGTGAAGCCCATGATATGATCATGGATCGCTGCTGCTTTACATGCGCTATACACCTCTTCATCCGTCGCCGTTAGTCGGGCATATCGGATATTGTTCATCACCGTATCGTCGAAGAGGATTGGAGATTGCGGGACAATGCCAATAGCTTGTCGTAAGCTAAATAGCCGGAAATATTAGTAACTCAATATGTACAGCACGGAAAGAGGAAAGACTAGGACATCATGGCCAACGAATGCGTTATACTTGGCCAGGTACTCATAAAAGGTGGAAGTGAGGTTGTTAAAAATCGAACATACCTAGAGATTGTCACATCCCGGATATCCTGGCCATCAATTAAAATTGAACCGCCCGTCACATCATAGAAGCGATCAAGGAGCTTTAGGGTTGTCGACTTTCCAGCCCCGGTCGCGCCAACAAATGCAACTGTGGTACCAGACGGAACGGACACTTTCACACCCTTCAAGATGTCCTTCTTCTTGTCGTAGCTGAAACTGACGTTCCGAAATTCAACTTTACCACCCTTGAGCATCAACGGTCGAGCATTAGGTTTCTCGACTACGGTCGGCTTGGTCGTCATCACGTCAAGAAGCCGTTCGGCATGCACCAGATCCTGACTGATGTTTTTTCCGAGTTGAGAGAAGAAACGTAGAGGCGACGTGAGCTGACCCCAATATGTTAGAAGCATAACAAAGTCTCCAGCAGTAGCCTGGCCGTGCGTGATCTGGTAGACAGCCAAGAACGCTCCAGCAAGTAACCCTGCAAGGAGGATCAGATACTGAAAAGCATGCCCCACAAAATAGCTGGAGTAGAGCTCCTTTGCTGCTGAAACCTGGGAATTAACTGCTATCCCATATCGCCTCTCCTCATACGGAACTTGATTAAAGGCGCTGACGGTTTGCCAACCTTGGATACCGGCCTGGCGGATGTAGTGCTCCTCGAAATATCTAGGAAAATATTAGCATACATCCATAACACAAATAATGAAAGGAGCTCGCAAGGTCAGGGTGAGGTTCAGACCCATATACCAGGGTCATGAAATCAAGGCCACTTACGTCCTCACCATCTTCTTTCTCTTCTCCTTGAAGCTCGCGATGATATGGGTGGCAGTCTGAATGAACGCTACACCAGTTGCAATGGTAATGAAACCTTCGTACGGACCAAATTTGGTAGACAGGTATGTGAATGCAATGACCAGGTCTATCAGCATTGGCAAGGCCTGAAAACAGATCGAATCTAGCATGTTGGAGATCGATGTCCCGTTCGAAATGGCCACAATGAGATCCGAGGAGCTCTTCGAGTCGTGAAACTCGGAGGAGAGGTTCATGATATGTGAGTATGCTGCAGCTGTCAGTGCCTCTTCAGAGTAATACTCGATAGGCAACCATAGCATCTGCCTCAAAAGGTTGATACCAGCTTCAGAAGCTAGAAGTCGTAGACCAGCGAAAATTGCAACCTGGATCCAGGGATTGCTCCCAGAAACGCCGCTCAAGGAATCCATAACGGCGCCATACTGACGAGGAATCAGGAAATTGAGCACATTTCCAGCCAGCAGGCAAAGACCCACGAGAGCCGCGTAGAGCTGTAGACGGCGATTGTTGACGGGCCAGATATATGGGAAGAAAATTAGAAAGCCTTTAGCGTATGCAATCCAGCTGCCCTCATTTTTCAGCCGCTTCTCTATTTTCTCTCGGGAAATACGCTGTTGGCGTTCCCACGGAGATTCGACGTCTTTGGGGGAGTTAGCAGTCTCTGTGTTGGTTGTTTCCGTATTCGTGCCCTCCGAATTAGTACCATAGCCACTATCTGCTGACGTGTCAGCGCCATTTAACCGTCCATTCGGTTTTGGGATCAGCGGCGCCCGTTCTTCATCCTCGTCTATATCAATTCCGCTATCCTTCCAAAGGAAGTATGCCAATACGGCGCCCAAGGCAAGAATGCAGCGGAGGATAACGATAAAGGCATCGAGTCGAAGGAACAGGGGTGATTTGTCAGAGGCGATCGGTATCGTTACCACTGGATCACTGGCGTCGATGAACAGGAGGGCAGCATTCACAGGTTCCAATGCCAGTGCAATGAGCCACGATCCATAGTACGGATACCAGACAGTGCCGGATTCGTTTCCGAGGCTATTCTGCTCCGTTCCGAAGATCAAGATGCACGAAAGGAGGCCGATAATAGTGTCCTGGGATGGCCATCTTCCCCATGCGACGATCTCGACCACCTTCAGTATGACCTGAGCCACGAAGGTGACTATGAAGAAGAGGAGTATGTAGTATATGGCCTTGCTCCGTACGTGTGGTAATTTGGCCGAGTCAGAAGTTTGAAGCGTGCAGACCGCGATAGCTGAAGTGACGACGAAGTATAGAAACACTACAAGCGGGTAGACATAATGCAGCGTAGCCTGCAATCTCTGCAGATCCCCGTCCGTCATTCTCTCAGCCGGCTACCTGGGCGATTCTGTCGAGCCCGAGGTATAAGGGAATCCCAAAATCGCTGAGAGGACCGAGGTGGATTCAATTAAGTTCAGCTGATACGAGGCGATGAGATGGTAGAGTGGCCCTATACGCTGAAATGTCAGTTTGATATTCTCTCGAACAATGCAGCTGACTGAAGAAACCAATAGTGACAGCAATTCAGCAAGGAGAAGTGTACGGTTGTGCTTGTGGCCGTCCAAACGAAGGCGATTATTCAGTGTATGTGTAGGTACGTGTAGGTACGTGTGAGTGAAGGAGGAATGAGTAAGGGAGGCGAGTTACTATCTTGGGAGTCAGGCGTGAGTCACTAGGAATCACTAGGAACCAACAGTGACGTTGAAGGAAGGCATAGCCATTTCTACGTTGGCTGGTGTCGCTCTTCCCCTCGAAGGAACTAGCTGTCTCTTTCCTCACTATTTCCACCAATATCCAAACATCAAAAGGGGGGTAATGACAACCAATGGGAGGCAACATAGCAGGTGCTGCCTCAGCTAACTAATTGCCATTGCCATTGCCAGACTCCAAGCCTTTAACGCACCAACCAGATACAAACTTGAACATGATGTAAATGGACACTTCTATATACATTCCACCGTGATTGAAGCAGCGAGTATATTGGTGTGTAAACGTGTACGAATATTGAGGTTTGGCAACTTGCGTCAGTTCAATGTTGGGGTAAAAGGTGTCTGGATTGGGATGATTCGTGTTGGGAAGGAGTAAACTTCAGCCCCGGCTGCTTCAGGTGGTTGAGGTTCAGTCCTTTTATCAGACCCCCGAGGGTAGGAAGGGATGGAGATGGCCACCTCAACTAGCGCCTTTTTCTCGTATCGCAGCCTCCATGCGGGAAGGCGTCATAGGGAAATTCATCAGCATTGAACACGTAGTGACTTACTTACCTAACCAGATCATAGTCCTTGGGCTAGTCAAGGCAGCTGAAACGGCACCGGCACTGCCCCTCTTATGTATATAAGTCGATGAGGCTCGAGCTTCAGTGGCAACCCGTCGGCCGCTGGCTCATGGGAGTCCGGCCTGATGAACGGCGATATCCTAGCTCCGATCAGGTCTCGCCTCAACAATGGCAGCCTGAAACGCGTTTGCTCTCTTAACGCCTACCGGCCACGTGAGTGATTCGGTCCTGGATCAGCCCTACGGTGATGTACGCGCGGGCTGCAATGCAGTGTAGGAGCGGGAGAAAGACTGTAGGTAAGGTCAGACCTAGTCGGGAATAACGAACCAAACTTAAGTCCAATGGAGAACTGTAAGAACCAAGTCTGAGATGGGCTGACAGGGTAAGACAGGCAACGCCCACAACTAATGCTTCTTAACTCAGTGTGCCTTATGCATAGACGGACGTCAACTTAAGCGTCGGCGTAATAAATCTCGATGTTTGGACGTGAGACGAAACACATGACTTAATGTGGAACGAAGGGTTGTGTACTAGTATGTAGGAGTTGTGACTATGAACGGGTGATGACATACCTAGCTGCGAAAGGGGCCGCTCGCCCCGTCTCCGAGATCGACAGTCATCTAATTTTACAGGTCTGCCGCATCACGCATCACGCGCTGGAAGAGAGTCTAGAAGCAACACTAGGCACGACTCGGACCACCCGGCTAGCATTACCGACCCTCAAGGCACTAGATAAGAACATGGGGGTCAGGGGGGAAAATAACATTGACCAGCATGAGCCGCATGGGACAAGGGAGAGTCCATGCCACCCTAGAAGTTCGAAATCTCCGCCAAGCCACTATATAACCATGTCGCTCCCATTCCCGTGGCTAGAGGCGGTGTGTAACATGGATGCAAACCAGAAAGTCGATTCCACTGAGAAACATGTATAAATGGGGAACAAAATATCAGGAAAAAAATTGGCAAAAATGAGGAAGAAAGGACTTCGTTGCGAAGCCAACCAACAGGGGATAGGCGGCTGCGCGGTGAGGTCTACATGCGCTAGTGTCGAACCCCGGCGGGATGCCCTATTCGCGAGCCAAGAGTATTGTTCTGGGGCTGACTCTGGGTCGTTGGTTTCATTTCATTCGACCCAGCAATCCAGCCTCCTCGATAACGTGGATCGCACTAAAGCGAGCCATTTGACGCCACGGCTAGTCTACCGGCCTTGTCAATTCGTAGTTTTGGATTGGCAATGCACAGTGGCCCAGTGAGCCGGAGACGCGTGACTAAAACCCCAAGCAAACCAAAACGCTGTCCATTAAAAGAGCCGTTAGTGTTCCTAGTGGGACAGGATTCCCCGCGATATCTCTTGCTGTCGTTCAACGAAGGACTCCAGAAATTCAAGAAGATCAGCTGGCCCATTGCAGGAGCTTGTCGTGTAGTGACACGTCAACTTAATCGGAAGTCCCTTTCTTAAGAGAATGCAGCCAATGAGGGCCAAAACAGGGAAGAGTAGAGAGGAGCAGGGGGGTTTGCTAGGCGAAGCAACCACGGCCCGTGTTTTCAAGCATTCGTATCCCTATCGAGATGAGAGTGTGCTGACAATTTAGTGGAAATTTTGATTTGATTTCCCAGGCTGGTAGGTACAGTACAGACCGAGGCGGCCCCCAACTTCTTGAATGGTCTTGTCGGTGTGCCAATGCTATCTATCGGAAACTAGACGGTCTCAGTACCACGGTCTTGTTCGGGAATACAGATTCCAACGTGACGTGACACAGCGAGACCGTTGTTTTCTGTTTGATGGTAGCGCTGGGTCGGCTAAAACCGTTTTACGAGTTGTGCCAGTGTCCAGAACACGTGTCGGTAGTTAGACAGCGGAAAGATAAATTGGTGTATCCATGGTGTCGGATAGGGACATTTATATTGGTTCAGATGCAGCACTATGTTGTAGTGAGATGGATCACGGTGGATGTTGCTGGAGAGGTTTATGTTTATGGAGAGGAAAAGACAAAGAATTGAGGATCGCACCCGGCATTTAGACATGCAATGATTTGCGATCCCGACTGGATGGATTGCCAATAGTGAGGGAGCCAGGGGGCTGGTAGAGAGATGTGTGGGGGGGTGGAAGCGAGCTAGAGCTAGCCCAAAATATTAAGAGGGCAACCTCGAGGCCATATTTGCATTTTGTAGGTACCTGCCTGCCCGTGTGTCATCCACTCTGGGACCCTACATGTTACGTACTTTGGTAGCTTCTATTCCCTACAGGTCCATCAAATGGTGCCATGTACCCCTTTTGAGCTAACAGCCTAAATCCACCTTATTACCTTTAATGCTACATGTAGGTATTCTCCGGCATTGCTGTATTTCTCTCCAAGTGCCAACCTGAGCAAACTCTGCATGTCCCAAACATCCTATCGTCTTCCCAACTGTTTTGTTGGCAGTGGACCGTTACTATAACGTGTACGATGATTGTGCTCCGTACAATCTACCGGCACTCGTCGTGAAATTTGCGTGGTTTCATATGCACTTCATTCGGGTTTTATTTCCATTGCGATTCGTGGCGTTAATCTGTCATTTTATCCGTCAATCTACCCGCCCGCACATCTCATCGGAGATTCCACCAAGATGAAGAAGCGCTGCGGTTACCCGAACCAATCATATCATAACGGACGGGACACTGTTTCATATGCATATTTTAGGTACATGTAGTTTGCTGTTTGTAGTAATGTCCGGCTGCAAGTAATAGCGGCCTCCCTCGGAAGTCCCAGCTTGAGATGTGCGGATCCACGGGATGTGATATATCACACTGCTGCCTCCGGACAGTATGAGTGAACATATAAACTCAACTACATCATCTAGCCGAGTAGTTCCATCCTTAATTTTCAACACTCGACGCCGCATGTGAAGATGACCATCGCCTGAGGCAAACAAGAAAAAAAATTAGTCAGTCATGAGTTTACGAAAGCTTTTCGGCCACGCAGTCCGGTGACTCGAAGATTCATGCGCAACCGTTGAGATTGCGGCTCTCCGCAACGACCGTGCTGACCACCCACATAAATTGCTCCTACATGCAGAATATGGCACGAGACTTGTCTTAGCTAATGACTAGTTGCGGCTGAGTTACCTAGAGCCTCAACTTCTAGGTTAGTATGAATACTGCATTAAACCCTTCCGGCAGACCGCTTCTTAAGCTGAACACCTCTTCCCCACGATCAGTCGTTGCTCTCCGGTATAGATCCAATCAAACCAGCTCTCGCCTAGCGATGTTGTATCAACATCACGCTATAAGGTAACCTCGTCGGCAGATATCACCAGTTGAAGAAACCATTTTCAGTCTAATACTTACATATTTTTTACACTTTGCGAATCCTTGCTACGTTAATCTTACAAGACACCATACCTTATCTAGACCTTATTCTCGCTCTGAAGCCATACGCGACCCTCCTTTTAGCGACAACCCAGAGCTTTTGAGGCGCAAGGCATTTTTGGTCAGGTGGACGGCGCTTTGCAGGCTCGATGGTGTAGAGAAGAAATAGTTGATAGGCCACGTCGTAAATGAAATGACAAGATAGTATGAGGGATTTGGTTGTCAATCTACATATGTACGCTTAAAAATGGACGCGAATGATCGGGGCTTACTCGGTTGAGCTGCTTCTGCAAGGTGGCCGGAAGAGTTTGAGTGCTTACTCGTGAAGGGAGTCCCCGGCTTTAGTAGCTGTTGTGGCACGGAACTCGTCATCAATAGCCACGTTTCTCCTCGAAATACCTCTCTCGGCTCCCCGAAGCGAAAGAATGGCCCACGGGACCATCTATTCTGGTTCTGTGATCCTCTTCTCAGCTACTCCCAAAAGGCCCTTTTAATAATCAGCCGTCAGAAGCCTATCAACTTCATTAAATCCTTATCAAAAGCAGACGTAGATCCACACCAAAGTCTCGATACCGCTTCATTGCTGCTAATGTTGCCGCAGCTCTGGGGCTGTAAAACTCTCGTTGGAAAATTGTGCTCAATTAGAGCACTTAGAGCCGCTCACAGCAACACCGAATAATGGTATCGAGATTATGGTATGGCATCTAATAGGACACCCTTAGGTCGAAGCAGGAGGCGGACTATCCAGAACTCCGAGCTTAAAATAACGACTTACTTCCAGCAGTGGGAAAATATGCTGAAGCTAAGAGCAGTGTATACCTGATGGACTAAGGTGTAACTTCAACATGGAAGATCTAAAGAGTATAACTACCACCTGCACATTAGAGAGGCTGTGTAGTATCGCTACTGCCTGCACGTATCCTCTTGTGACCCTGAGAAGCTACGAGAGGATATCTGCCTTATGGCCATCAAGCTCAACTATTCTCCGATGACAAGATACATCCAAGACCGTAGTGAATCATTTATAGATAGGACTAGCTTTCCTGCTAATATAACATTTAACCGAGCTGGTAATACTGTTAGTCATAAACTGTTTAGTTACTGACATCAGCACACAAGACTCTATTGGAGAAATATGTGGGCTTACTGAGAAAGAATACTGTCACGTTGCCAGCCTTATGCAGTGTACGAACGGTGTTGTTCCGCAAGGGACTCTAACCCTATCTACCAAGCTCATGGTATACATAGAAGGTACCAACTTCGTCTATGCTGTCCTGGACTCCCTCAACAGACCGGCGTCCAGGTCCTCTCGGGTCGAACCTTGACATGTCACCTCTGTCGGGTCAGTCCTCTGAAAAATAATAAACAAGTGAAATCATGGAAGTCGGAACTAGCCGGATGATCTGTACAAAGGACCACCTAGGCAGATATCCCTAAGCAGATATCATGTTCTATCGAGTTCTTCTAGGTAGGTAGGTTGATGAATACTGACTTCCATAGATTATCAGGTATGTTTCTGTGAAGAGCAAGATCATCATCATCTGTTCACTGACTCTCAGAGAAACTATAGCTAAGAACTATTTATGCCACCATGAAAGCAAATTATATCTAGGTATCTATCTGATTATCATGCTTTATGATCTTAGCCATGTCAACATCCAAGAGTATGCATCAAGCTAAGTACCATATATAGCATATGACTTACACATTATTTATATTATACAAGACAGAATTGTAGCTCCGTAGGCAACTATTCTATATGAGGTATCACTACAAGAGTTGCTAATGGCCTCGCTTACCTACTTGGGATATATGACCGAGTGAGCCAGACAGGGAATGAATACAGGAACTCGTGCTCTGAGTGTCTATATGAGTTACATTATCCCTTTAGGGTATATAGAGTAAGAAATGAGTCACCAATGTAGTTGGATCTCTAAAGTCTGTATGATTCATCATATTATATACTGCGTATGACAAACCAATAATGAGACGCCGTAACCGTATGAAGTTGAGTTGCAACGCCACACTACTAACCACAATTCGCAGCGCCGTATGTGTGAATGAACACCATCCATGGATATCTGATTTTGGTTTCATAACACTATTCCCGTATATGGCGCAGAATTTCGTCATTTTTGACAACTCCCCGTATTGACTGACTCAAAGATCACTTGGTAGATCTCAACCTCTTTTATGCCCAGTCTCGTAAACTGCCGGTATCTGTCTACGAGAGGTGTGTCGCTGCCAATGAATGTCAATCGAGTCAGTTAAGCAAACTCGCTGTTGCCTACGCCCGCGCCACGGTGGCACGGTATGACAGACCTAACGAATCCCCGAGTTTGGGGCGCAATGTCACGTGGCAGTAGTATCACCTTGATACATGGATATTGTCTGAACAACATTGCCACAAACATCTGCACGACATCTACATTTCGGATTTGGCATGGTGTAGGCTACTTCTTTGTTTGATACTATCGCCATGGCCAGCACCGCCCCGAAAGCCCCCGCAGAGGAGCGCCAAGAGCCTCCCGAGGTAGTCGACAGGAAAGCAGAAGTTCTTGCGAACCGAATCAGGACAAGCAAACATTTGATCGTTTTCACGGGGGCGGGCATATCTACATCAGCTGGTCAGCTTCTGCCTAGGATCAGTCACATATGACCCAGTCTAAATTTTCCCAGGCATTCCTGATTTCCGCGGTCCCCAGGGCGTTTGGACGCTCAGGGCTCAGGGAAGGCAGCCGACGGGTGCCGTTAGCACCTTGCAAGCTATACCGACGCCTACCCATATGGCACTCGTGGAGCTGCAGAATCGAGGCATACTCAAGTATGTGATAAGTCAGAACTGCGATGGCCTGCATAGGAAAAGCGGCATCTTGCCAGTAAGGCTTTCACAACTGTCCTTGAAGACTCGGCAGATCATGACTCACGCTCTCACCGCTGTAGGACCGAATATCCGAGCTTCACGGAAATAACAACCGCGAGTATTGCAAGGACTGCGGGAAGGAGTATATCCGCGGTAGATGCCGACGAACTCCGAAGAATCTCCATCGCTTGTACTAATCCTCCGTAGACTTCCAAGCTGTTGCTTCGTACGAGAAGACGGTCCATGATCACCGCACAGGGAGAAAATGTGCTCGCTGCGGCGGAGTCCTGCTCGACAGCATTATCAACTTCGGCGAGCCTCTCCCTGCTCAGGCCCTGCAGCTAGCTCGTGACCATGCAGAGAAGGCAGACATATGTCTCGTGTTAGGATCCTCTCTCACAGTCAGCCCGGCAAACGAGATCCCGGGAATTGTGGGCTACCGAAGAGGCACCACGCTCGCAATTTGTAATCTGCAAGACACGGCGTTAGACGGGCTCGCGGATCCGCGGATTTATTCTAGGGCCGATGAGTTGATGGCACGTGTGATGGCCAAACTGGATATTCCCATTCTGCCTTTCATCCTCCGACGTCGTTTATTGGTCCAGATGGAGTCTGCAGGAGACGAGCGTCAGCAGCTGAGGATTAATGGCGTTGACGTGGACGGCACGCCGGTCTCATTCCTTCGATCTGTGAAGCTTGACAACAATAGGCGCGTGGCTCGCTCTGAGCCGTTCGTCATCAACTTTCGTGGTGCCCAAGATCCAGGCACGGAGCTGAAGCTCGAGTTGGAGTTTATGGGACACTATGGTGAACCTAATCTGGATATTACTTACGAATACGGGGGCGAAGATGATGCGCAGATCTTGTACCTTCTCGAATATAGCCCCCAAACAGGGGAGTGGAAGGTGAATGAACAGGAGAGCGTAGCTGCAGGTGATGGGGCGGCCAATGATGTAGTAAAGAGGAGAGCACGAGGCTAGATAGTTTTCTCCACCCGGTGAAGCCCAACTTAGGTAGTGATATAGAGCCCCCTGTCGCGAATGATTTCTCAACGTAGTCATTTTCAATGGCACCAACAAATTTCTACGTTCGTCTTGAGGTTATGTATATAGTAGAGATAATGATAGCTCAGAAAATACCTGGTTTAACCTGACGCCCTGTCTTCATAACGCATCCGGTCCACAAGCATAGAAGCATCCATGGATGCTACCTCGAGCTGTACTCCTCATAAACCCCCCTACACCCCAACACCCAACCCAGCGCAACCGCCACACCCATCACAACCTTCGTAGCCACACCACCAACCCAACCATCGCCCAAAACAACAGGATAATTATCCGCACGCCAGAACAAATTCCACAACTCAAGCTCGAGCCGCACGCCGCCGCTCTGTCCCCCCTCAGCAGCGTCGAGAATAAGCCCATTTAAATTCCGAAAGAAGACCTCCTTCGCGCCGTCCTTTGGCTCAGTCCACTCCTTCACCACCAACGTTTCTCCATCCTCCCCATCCTCCCCCGTACCCTTATCCTCACTCCCTCCCAGCCCATCCCCCCTCCGCCACTCATGCACCACCCCCCTGGGCACCACAACCACACCCTCCTCAGGCCCGACCACAAAAGTTTTCCCCGAGAGCGTAACCCTCGCGCGTCCGGCAAGCACCCGCAAGAACTCGGTATGCGACTCGTGCCAGTGCGGGCCCGAGGTCCACGTTGATCCGGGCGGGACCCGGATCGTGGCTTCGTCGCGCACGGAGAGGTCGTATGTGACGGCTGCGGGGGGCGGGCGTGTGAATGTGTTATCTGCCCCGCGGGGTTTACGTCTTGTAGGCATTTTGGTTTGGGAGGGGAGGAGCTTGTTGAGTTGTGTACGAGGACAGTTGAGTGATAAGTTCGTTGCTGAGATATGTAGGGTATTCAATGTTGTATTGGGCGAGTGGGCGGCGGCGCAAAGAAGCGACAGGCTTCTAGAAGATGAATCTACATCTGAACTTCCTGGCGTAGTCGACGAAGATCAGTACTGATATATGTATACTATAGCCTATATGGTTATATTCCTGCTCCGTATAGTGCTTACCAATATGACACGTTGAGCTTCTGGGATGCCTCGCAATTAGCATGTTCCCCAATATTACAAGTGTTGCAATTAGCGGCGTAGTAAATCGAGGCCGGCAGATCAACACAACAGATGCCCCTGAAATATGGCCAGTCGCGGCTTAACCATGTGCCTAGTCCAATATCTGGTGGCCCTCGGTGTCATTACCGCGGGCCTGTATGCTACTGTTTGCTCGCTCGACTCCAACTCCCTTGAGCAGAACACACCTACTCCAGAACCGAGGCACCATCACAACGAAACTTTCCATTATCAACCCTGCGAGCAGAGCAGCGCGCTGGCCTACGTCTTTTCTCCTCATAGCACGCCTTCCTTTTTGGTATCTTACAAAAGAACTCGCTCTATTCCATCCCTCTTCGCAACGAACAGCCGTAGCCATATCGCCCGTTTGTAATGCATCGATCACTTAATACCACTTGCTGTTTCCAAAGCACACATCGCAGTCCCCAGCAAAACTCCCGCAGTAATCATTTTCAAGACAGCCGCTCTGCCATGTTCTAACGGTGTAGGTTCCGGCCCTCCGCATTCTTGATCCGTCTGGATGACCGGTTCATCATCCGCCGGTACTTGACCCATAGGAAGAACGCATCCTTTAACACGACGAACAGACAACCGCCCACTAGGCTGCGTCCCCATCGCTCCTGGAGTATTCCGGTATTTGGCCCGGACGCAGGTCTCGTGACGAAGCGCGATGGAAGCGCTAATCGCAACAGCTCACCCATCCCGTAGCACACGCCAGGCCACACAAGAGCGCCAGCTAGGAAGTTAACAGGGGACCTACCACCGTCCAGCGCTCTATTCCGACGGTTATTCGGGCCGTTGTCTTCCTCGTCATCGTCGATACCGAGCTGGATATCGATCTCGAAGTCAAGCAGATTCCCTCCCTCGTTTTGCGGCTCAGGGTGATCTTCTACTGCAGGTGGTTGCTCGGCTGCTCCACCAGGTATCAATTTCCTAGCTTGCGCTTCCCATCTCTTCTCCAGGCTACTAGAGAGTGTGTTATGTAGGTGGAAGTAGGTCGCCTTGATGGCTGGGTAGAGAGCTAAGGCTCGCTCGGGAGATGGTGGCCAGGTTAGGTACTCGTTTGTCTCGTCGATGAGTGTCGCGTACTGTTAGAGTTGTAACAAGGCTCTGTTAGCAACAGTACTCTGATGTAATGTGTCGAAAGAAACACTGCTTACCAATAGCGAAGCTGGTATCAATATGACCTCCCCTAAACGTAATCGGTTGAGAACAAGGCCTGGCGCGATGAGCGGTAGCAGAGCAAAATGTAACAAGTTGATCGGCGGTGCGCCATCCCTCCGATCTAGCTGATTCTGTTGACGCATAACCTCCACCAGTGTGATATCCTCGGAGTTAAGTAGGAAATTCATCGTAGCCTCGGGACCCGCGAACAAATCGATGGCCTTAGCGCCGTATATAGAGCTGCTGACCAGAGCGCCCGAAGCAACAAATCCGAATAGGATTCTCGGCGACCATCTAGAGAACTTATGGTTGAGATAGTTGCTAAGTTGGATCGCCGGATCCCATCGTTCGGTGATTGTGATCGGAGATTTGCAGATAGGACACTTGATCTCCTTGTCTTGCGCCTCGAGGTCTGTGACCCAGGCCATGAGACACTCATGGTGCCCTTCCAGCGAGCATGTGCAGGGTGTCGACCAATCGGCGGGTAAGGTAGCTTCGGGCTCATCAACGAGGCAGATAAAACATCGTCGGGTATTCGGTGGAGGATCGGAGGAGGGAGATGCCGGGGGCTCTCGACTGTCGATAATCTGAGGGGCAGGAGCAGCCATATCGCCGTTTGGCGCCTCAACGAGAGACGTCTCGGACGGCGAAGATGCCATCGTGGACGAGGGACCTGATGCTTACGGGTAACAGGGTGGATGCTATGCCATGCTCCGAGAAATAGAACTGTCCTTATGAGACGGGGTAAAAAAGTATTTATTATGAACCACGGTGTGGATTATCGTTACTCCTATAATACCGTGACTCCGTCGAGATTCTGGTTTCCCATCTGTTTGGTCCAGGGTGCTGCGGTTAGGCGCAATGTGTATGCAAGATTATAGATTGGGAAGATCGCTAGGGTGATATCATGCTTAGATACACGTTGAATCGCCTCTTAAATGGATCCCGACCCGCAGCCTAACAGCTTAGCTAGCTTCCTTAGCGGGTCACCTGCGCCGCTTCCAGCTGCCCAGATAGGTAACACAACGTGCTGATAATTGCATATGCTGTTTTGTCGCATTGACTGTACGTAAAAGACGGGGGTTTCTTCTTATAACAGTATCTGGTTCTAATATGTAAGGTACGTTACTATGTGAAGTCTTTCTCTCAAGTATCGTACTTAAGTTATTGGTATTCGCTTTTAGTTACTGGATCAAGCTACGTTATATTCTCTGAAGTTTGCTATCGTCAATGATATCCATCCACCAGGGTGATACCCATAAGGCTGGCCACCACAGTCCCGAGTACCAGCATAGCGTGCCTCTCAAGTCTTGGCTTACAATCACATTCCTGGTTTTTGTGATAAGCACGAGTTGTCCATCTTAAGTTGGCTGCTACCCCTTGAGGGTTATCATTCAAGTATAGATATCTATGGATATGTCTCGTTTCCTGTCTCACTATACACTAGATACTAAAGATGTTTGAGATTCGTTCGGTGTTGAATAATCCACACAAGCATACGAAAATCGTACCCACATACGGTCTTAGATGCTCTCGTTATAGCATTAAAGCCTGAGCCGTGCCGCTGCGCTGACGGCTGCTTGCCAAGACGAACTTTGCGTCCGAATGGACGGTTAATATGTAACAAACCTCAGCCCCTAGTTCACTTCCAGGCCCCTTCATGGAGCTCTTGCTAGGGTCTGCACTCGCGGCAAGTATATATAGAGACGTTACAAAACCGCCTTACCTTTACCTTTCTTGGGGTAGGCGTTCTCACATTGCTGGTTGCTCTCATCGTCTGCATTCCCAACGCATGGCTCGACCACGCGCGCCCAGGGCCGCCGCTATTGCGGGCGCGATCGCCCGAATTCTTGGCCTTGGCGCTTCCGTGGTGTTACTGGCTAACTTAATTTACGAAAGCGTCAGCTGGAAACAGACGTTGGGGCTTTCAATTTCAGTGGTAAGGCGTGAAAAGCCATATGGTTCACCAACTCAACGCTAATACAGACCTCAGGCTGTGATCGCACTTATCATAGATGGTTCGGAGCTGTAAGTTAATTCTGAAATGATTAATCTCTTTAATCTGACCTAAATGCCAAGAATTCTCAATTAAGTTCATTAAGAGTTATTGCGGCCAAGATATTCCCGATATCCCAATAAAAAAAAACATCACTAACTCTTGGCGTAGTATGGGATTACTCGACTCAACGCGCACAATACCCCGTGCCTCTCCATCATGTATAGTTTGTGGAGATTTACTGGTGCTCTGCCTCGCGATCCCTTCTATATTCCTTATATTGGCAAATGATTTCCATGACGGAGCCGACGACGAGCCATATCCTTGGGAAAATACCGACCACCTATCCCTCGCGGTTACGTGGGCGATATGGTGAGCATCAACTCTATGTATAACTTAGAGGACTTCCTTCTATTAACCAAGTAATCCAGCGGTTTGAGGTTTATACTCCTAGTCTGGAGTTGCGTGGATTGCTGTATTATTATCAGGCAACCTGCTCGGCCTAGAAGTAGAACGACACCTCCGAATTCAACGGGCGAGCTACGAGATGTCCCGGCCATTGGTTAACTCAGTATTTTATTTCTTAATTAAATAGACTAGTGCTTCAGACATGTCCATTCTAATATCATCGCAACAGAACGCGCCCACACTGTCACAATGCCAATCTTACGTAGGGGGTACGATTTATGTTGTTCCGCAAGGGACTCTAAACCTATCTAGTTGGCTTGCGGTATATATAGAGAAGATATCATTTATCTATGCTATCTTAGACTTCAACCTCCGGTGTCCAGGTCCTCTCGAACCCTGACAGGCCACCTCTGACGGGTCAGTCCTCTGACACACACCCTTTTTACACAACGAACGCGCAATTACAAACAGAAGTCTGCACGATTGAGCCATCCTCCGCCTATGCAATACCACAGTTCCCAAATCGCCTTACGGAGTACCACAAGGATGCGTAGCGCCATCCCCTATAGGACAAAGCAACTGTCCAGGATGGGGTTTACAGGCCGTACCAATGCAGCAAGAGATATCGCGACTGCATCCTGATATATCATACTTGGTAGCATTGTCGTCCTGAGGATAAGTGTACGCGAGGCCCTGGCAATCCTTGAAGGGATTAGTAGGAGGCGCGCCGACCTTGAAATCGCGGTTCGGATTCGCGCACGTCTTCAGATCCTTCGCGAAGTCTTGCTAGATCGATTGTTAGTCCTCGGCTTCACTAGTGTTAGGCGAGATATGACGAACCGGACACATAGGGTGCAGATCGAGGTTGCAGCCGGTCACGATGGTGCTATTACATTCGCAGACCAGCGGCACCGTGAAACCGTCGCTAGGGTTCTCGTCAGCCAAATCGACCTTGCTAATGCGCTGTATTAGGGTGTACTCACACGTAGCTGACATCCAGCGCAATAACGGCGTCATTGAGAGCATTGTCCATGAACGAACCCTCCAACAGCGTAGCTCGGTCTAGGAAACTGCTGTAGCCATCTTCGAACATTGCTACCCGTCCGGACCACTGGACAATGGAAGTTAGTAAGCGCCAGGAAAGTGGGAGCAGCACCTGGAATTCGTGATGTGCATTGGGTAGAACTCGACTTACTCCAGTTGGAAGGGCAAATGTAGCGGTCTCGCCCCGGCTGATCGTATGCGGGTTGTTGTCCTTTCCGACAGCAGTCGGGCTATCGGCACCCTGGCCATGCATGGTCACGACCGGAGCTGTGTGAGAGTTGATCAAAGTAACCGTGTAGTCCTCGTTGTTTGGAATCGATTGAGTAGCTGGAGCCGTAACCTGAGGGGAATTTCCAACAACCGGAGTCGTCAAGGCCGTGTTCGCCTGGGCCGTGACTTGACAACCACCTCCAACGGAAGAACCTACCGCTGTCGTGTCGAGGGGAACTCCTTGGGCGGTCCCTAGGAGCCCCATAGCGACTGGGATCCCGACAGCCGGGATAGACTTGATGAAGAATAAGGCCATTTCCGTTGCTGGTGAGTGAAAATGTCCTAGGATTTGGTAATAGAAATATTAATGTTGAACAACAGAAGGGAAAGGGGGAAGTGTTACCTGACCAGAGTATGATTTATATCAATTTCGAGAAGGGAATGCACGAACAACAGTCATGAAACGGATCACATTGCCAGCAATTCACAAACCTTGATTCACTTAGACTGGCTTATATTGATGATTCACGGATGTTTGAGTACCTACTAGATCAGATCTTCGTCCGGCAATGCAACACGAATATCGAAGCTACTGGCTTTAGACAGGAGGATAAGGACTATGCGGACTTGCCTCGTGGGACAGTGCTGCTGTTCCTACGGCTGTATCTTCTTCGATGAAGCTTAAACTCCATGCCACGTCAGAGCGCTACTGGAGTTGCTGGAGTACCTGCTCTTTGGTCACTGTCATACTCTCGAGAGCCAACCATGTTCAAGCATCTTGGAGGTCGTGGCTATCCGCTGGTCTGTGACATCGTCTGCCGTACCATGTTTAAGGTTACTCGAGATTAGTTGAAAAGCTCCAGGGGTTAACAACGCGCTCAATTCATGTGCCTGGCTAGAATCGTATCATGCGAGTCTTGTCAGATGCACGGATAAGCTTAACTATACCACGAAGCTTAAACGTACCTAGGTAAGCACGCGATGTAATCGTGTCTTGCCGACTGTGCGTCAGGGACCATGACTAGGTCTAGTTCACGCAACTGGTGTAGCTTCACATCTTGTCAATGCAATCTCATCGCTTTCGGTCCTCAATAGGAGTGGTGAACTACCCCTACTGGATAGGACAAACGTGATTGAGACTGTAGATCTAAATTAGGCAGTTATATTCTAGCTCTAAATCTTCTATCGATATGCAAAACTCAATTCTTCGGCGGTTAGACAGTTAGGGACTTTGCCGCTTGGACATAAATTACAGAATGAGGCGATGTCCGTGGTACTTGGCCGATTTCTCATGCGCATCTAGCGTGGTCCTGTCCGAGCGTTCAGGGAAGCCCTCAAATGAGAGAGCAAAGGTAGCGACTGAATGAGCGACAAGCTGCGAGCAAAGTTAGGCAACCATTTTTTTTTTTAAAAAAAAAAAGAAAAAAGGAAAGAGAAGAAATTATGGGATAAACTGACCTTAGTGTTGACTAACCAAGCAGTCGAGTTGACATTGCCGACATCATCACACAACTGATGATAACAAGGATCATACCATTCGCCTGCTCTACCGCCAAACATGGCTTCCTCCTCTTCCGTCTTAACGCCTTCGGCACCTGTTGCGATACCTCCTCCGGGAATACCATGGCGGATGAACGCATCATAGTCACTGCGGCCATCGAAAGGGATAAAGGTATAGTTCAGGCCTTGTTTCGTGTACCAGTCCACGTACAGATCCCTCAGCTCCTCCGAGCCGACGGGGTTGGCAGTGTTCGTGGCGTTATAGATCTGGTACGCAAAGTTCGGGCTGCCCATCATGTCGTAGTCCATAAAAAGACGAATCTTCTGGTTTTCCTCTTTCGGCAGGACTTCAACATAGTAGTCAGACCCAAGCAGACCCTCCTCTTCCCCGGCCCACCAAGCGAAACGCACACAGTTGTTAACGGTGAAATTGCTCAGCTGCGTGGCGACTTCGAGGAGAGTCAAGCTACCCGAACCGTCGTCATTGATACCCGGTCCCTCAGAGACGCTATCACTGTGGCCACCTAGCATGACGCAGTTGTCTGGGTCTCCCTCAACGGTTTGAGCGATGATGTTGGTGGTTTGGATCTGCTTGACCTCGGAGTCGATGTATGCGATTGAATCGACAACCTCGCCCGCCTTCAGCTTCTCAAGAATGGGTTCGGCATCCTTGCCTGACAGACCGAAGGTAGCGACATGATTAGGGGTAGGGTTTTCTAAAGTGCCAGAAACACCTCCGGACTCGTAGTTGTATACAATTGCAGCAACAGCTCCTGCCTTCCCAGCGAGCTCCGATTTGGCGCCGAAGGAGCACGTCCCGCGGAGGATGAAAGCAATGTTACCAGTGACATTAGCAGGATAATCAGATGCATTGCATCCTTCGTTTTCCACGAGGACAAGGTCACCATAAACGGGCTCCCTGTTTGCCGTTGGAGGGGTCAACGACATGGGCAACGCAGACTCGGGCACCTCGTGGCCAATGACCAAGCGAGATTCATAGACTTTCCCTAGAACGGCAGGGAATGGCTGCTTTGAGAGGTTATAGTAACCACCAAGTCTTTCTAAGGCAGAGTAAATATATTCCAACGTCCCGCTATGGCCTATAGATTTGAGGATTATGAGTATGAGGGTCGTTGATGACGTTGAAGTCCATATCATTCGAGTACATACCCTCACTTCCGATGACTCGAGTCGGATGTCCATATTCTGGCTCAGACAGCTGTGCGATACCGTAGAGCTCCTTTGCATGAGTGACAAGATTCTCTATTTTAATACTATCCTGCAGTTTGTCGGTATTGACCAATGATTTGCTAAGGATGTTGTCAGCTTGTATTGGCCTCTGTTGTGCTACTAAGGGCGTCTGCGGCTCGGATGCAGCTGCAGCGCCCAGCACTGCAGCCAACAGCGTGTAGGACAATGGACGTATGGGTGTCATAATTGTCGCCCTAGGTCTTGTCTGAGTCGTTATTGTGAGTAGGTACCTTATGTAGGTGTTGGAACTTGGAGAGATTAGGTGACGGGGATGACGGTTTGTTTTGGCAGGTGCTGGCAGGGTCCTCGGTAGTGTCACTAGGGGGAGATGGCGCCATACCATTTGAAGTTAGATTATGCAGGGAACGCCAAGGCCGTGGAGCTACGATAAATGAATAATACCACAAAAGAATGGCTTCATGCGCTAATCAGAGTTATGGCTTTCAAGAGTTTGAAAATTGGATTCTTTTATATTTCTCTACAGTGCTAGTTGCATACGATTCAGTCAGCCGGTTCTTCTTTTATATATTCGGTCGCTTCTTCCTTCGTAAATTCATCATTCGGTTCTTCTTTTATAAATTCTTCATTCGCTTCTTCTTTCATGGATTCGTCATTCGCTTCTTCTTGTATATATTCGTCGGCCGGAGGAACTAATAGAGTTGGCAGTGATTCTTGAGTAATATCGCGCGTCTTGTCAGCCTCCATTTTATCTGCGAAGTACACATATTGCTGATCAATCCCGAGGTCTTGAAGTAGATTGAGGCCGTTGAAACTGCCATCCTCTGTCTGTGCTCTCGCGAGGATGCCCATAATGTCGCCAGTGTTACCCCTTCGAGAGAAATCAAACAGCCTGACCACAACTGCTATCCAGTTGAGAATGAGAAGGGGGTCTAAACTGCTCTCCATGCTTCGAAACTCAATGGTACCGGTATATCCATCGTTGTGCGCCAACGGGATTCCGATGGCCCCCTCACAGAATCCTTGGAAACCGACGCTACCCCTGCCCTCGCAGGGAAATTTCGACTTTTGCCCCGTCAGCTCCATGGTTTCGGTTTGCATTGTCTGTACCGTCATCTTTTGAACGATTGACTTGCCGTCTTTTGCTCGCCAGATACTTTCAATTTGATTCATTTCCGCAGTATTCAGAGCAATTGTCGGGACAATGAAATGCATTTGCCTATGCCAGTTTCTAAAGCTTAGCTTGTCCATGCCACCTTCTTCCAATTCGTATTGAAGATCACTGGGGTCCATACGAGCAAGACGCGATCCGCTTCTCAAAGGTTGGCATGCGGGATGCGTACGACGAGACGGATGCGCGAGATCTTGAACGTGTCTTTCAAGCAACCACCACATCGTGCAAAATACTCGCAAGAATCTAGGGCCCATCTCATATGACATGATGTCGTGCCATAGAACGCCAACATGTATCGATAGCGATGTTGTAGGGGCTAGACGCATGCGGAGGTCTGCACGTAGGGCTACAAGGACCCTGCCGATCTGATCGAAGTGGTTTGGCCAGCTTGTATTCCGCTTGCTTGACTTAACCTTGACACCGACCCAAGTATAAATTTCAGAGAATGGATCGTCTTTGGGGAGTAAATCCTCGTCTGTTTGCACAACCCACTGGCTGTACGCAGGCATATAAGAGACTGCCTGAGACTCGGAATCCATCTTAGCCATCGTTGCGCGGTTCGGAATCATGGGGCCTAGATGAGTCCACGCTGGAACTTGAGCTGTTCCGCGTAAACGATCTAAGACAGCATCAGTAACCCTTCTTGAGATTTGAGCATAACTGAAGCCTGGTTCTACGATGATGGCCTCCCGGGTCTCATCTGGGTGCGGGTCTGATTGGCCCCTAGCCAAAACAGGAACCAAGAATTGCAACTCAACTCCATATGTAATGGGATATTGTTGTCCTCGTATCTCTTCCAAGTAATCTGGTTCTGGACGGGGCTTTTCGCCCGCAATAAGATGTCCTCCGGTAAGCTCTTTAGGGTCCATCATCTTGTAGTACCCTGAATAGTAAAAGATTATCAACCCCTATGTATTAGACGTTGAGATAACGTCTCTTGTAAATATTGAAGTTTTCCATGCTTATATTTGAATTCGGTTTGGTGACGACTTAATACACGAAAGAACCACGTTCTTATCCTGTATGGAAAACTCAACTGTAATAAAGACAATAGTTTCATCAACGCATTGTTACCTAGGAAGGTACCGTTACAAAGGATACCAAGTCCCTAATCAAGTGATGCTTGAAATGTCATTTCTTTGTTCCCTTCATGTTGCCGTTACTAACCCTGAGGTCTCCCGTAAGTACCTATCTACCTAGCCATCTGCTGATGGGATAGGAGCAAGACTCGGATCACATAACGACTACCCCATCTCACCCTCCAAGTTGCACCATACATCGTCGCCAAGAATAAGGTGGTGCCGCTCTGGAGAGAATATGTATGCCCCTTTGATACAGGTGCGTGGCTAACCAATCAATCCCAATCTATCTCATTATCGGCATCCCCCAAAGGTTGTCGTAGAGGATTGTCACGGATTTTCCGTTCAATATAAAGACCAAGTCTGTTGTGAAAAGGGTTATCAAAGATCTCGTACCTCTTCATACCTGTCATGGTAGAGCATTCCGCTCCGTGTGGATCCCGAATGCAGAACGAGGATATTTGTCTTTGTGGTGGTGGATTAGCGCGCATGATGTCGAGTACATCTGCCCAGGAACCGCTTAATAAATAGACACCATCTAACTCGACCTCGACAGGCCGCTGGATTCTAGCATAAAACTCTCGAAGCTCTTCAAAATGAAGTGGGCTCTGGAAATAGACATGGCGGAGTCGCGGCCACGTTCGGGTTAAAAGGAGGCTTCCGGCACTCAACAACAATGACGTGCCCATGTTGATCCCAATGGACTGGATGGAATCGGTATCTATAAAGGCCTCTACGAAATGTGTGACACCCTCATAGTCAAAATTTTCAAAGACACCAGGATCATCCCGGCTAAAGGCAAGCTCGAATGTAAAGCTAGTGAGCTGTCGCATAGCGATCTTGAGGCTCTTAAGATCCTGGGTACCTCTAAAGAAACGAGAGAAATCCCTCACGGCCGAAATGTTATAATTGACATCTGTCAACTTGACTCCCGCCCCATGGATGGCCAGTGGAATCTGGCTAAGAAGCTCCAAGGGGGGACTGCTGAATTCATGGCCCAGCTCATGGGCCCATGCTATTGGTCGGACAATATTCGCGATAAACACATCGTCGTTCGCCATCTTATCAACGATCGTCAAACTTGTCGCACGCTGAGATGGTGGTTTGAAGATCGGCTCACGGTCGGTTATGTAGAGGGATTTGGCAAGGGGCATTCTGGCTACTGCATCAGCTACTGCTTGGACGAAGCTACCAGTGGTTCGCAACCGCTCCTGTTCGAGATAGGCGTGTCGGTATTCCTCATGGGCACGTCTGATGAGTTGCATGTTTCTTTGATCCTCATCATTGAGGTTGCTGGCTGTAGAATTCCAACCCGCCCTGTTCCATGAATCCAAGATTCGCCTACACTTAGTCACAGCCGCCAAATTGCCATCTCCACATCCTGGAGTATTCGAATTGTCTGTCCTAGCTCCCCATTCCTTTACTCTGGCCCTTAATTCTCGCCATTGGTAGTAGAAGAAGTACTCATTGAATTCGTTTGCTAAGTCGGAGGCGAAGAAGCTCAGTACCACTACGATCATCCGAATCCCTTGGGCAATAAAGGGATGAAGCGAAATTTCATCCAGACGAGCGAGAGACGTCGAGTTTATAGAAACGGTGACAATGGGGAGAAGAAGATGGGAGCTCTCCTCACAGAACCTCCGACACACCAACCGAATATTCTTGATTTCATTCGGGCTGCTGCTGAAGTGACGAGCGCCTCCCCGTCGAAGGGAATCATCGCGGGAAGCTGTAGGTCTTACGTAGCTAAAGATATGTGCCAAGATCTCGCTTGGCAAGTCCAGAATGTGGGGTGGTTTTATAATCTGGCTCTGTATGGAAAACATCTCATGTCCATGTATGTGGCTCCGAGTTCTTTTGGATAATTGTTCAAATCATGTACCTATTACAATTTGTAATTGAAAGATACAACGTAGGTATCTAGGAAATCTCGTAAGCTGTTATAATGGAGCACTCTTATAAAGATCCGTGCTCAGGGGGTCCGGGTTACCAATCCTGCTGGGTACAAGAACTCACCGCCAGTTAGGGGTCAAATAGAATGGGAGAGTAAATGATGTTGTATTGAGAAAGGATCCAAGAGATCAGGGTGCCACTTGAAGTGGTTAGAAAACTTATTTACCTCCTTTATCAAATAGACGGGTCTGATAAGTGGTTTGTAACAAGAGGCTTGATTGATTAAAGATCTAGAATCTACGGAGACAAGGCATCTTCATAAAATTGTAGATACCGCGACTGTGCCGTCGTTGCCTGGAACATCGTTTGTCCGGTACTAAAGTACTATGAGTAATTATGCCTTGTAACTAAATATTCATTGCTTTTAAAGATATGTGCAAATAAGCACTGCTACTTCTGTTCCTTGGGGAATTTCTACTGGGCCAGAAGTACTTTAGCTCGATCCTTGGTAGTCCTACCCGATTCCTTAATTACATAATGCGCAGCGCCCACTCTGTTGGGCGCTGTCGGGTTATGCGTGGTAGACAGCGTTAGTGTAGATAATGAGTTTAGTTTTGATGAAATATGTAAAATTCTCTACGAGACATCATACCTTAGATTAGGTAACTACACTCTTTACCTGTTATACTGACATTAATGGTGTGGGTATACCGCCCGCCACCTTGGACACTCGTAGCATCTCTTTAGGCGAGAAGATGCGAGGAATAACTTAGAAGAACTCTTGATATTTTGAAACTAAGTACCTACCTCCCTAAGCAGAATGAAAATGAGCATTAAAGCCACTGGCTAGGACGCTTGATACTGTGTTGGCTGATTGCAGTAACCCTAACCCTAACCCTCGTTAGCTACTTCAGTGGCAGCGGTATGCGGGCTAGAAGGATAGCCATGGATAGGGGCTCCCAAAACAATATAAGTATTTGAGCACCAAGAAATACTGACATTGCTCTTATGTGAGGTCCATTGTATTAATAACTCGAGCAGTTCTTTGGACAAAGCCATGACAATAGAACAATGTTCATTATCCATTCATAAAGAGGAATTCAAATATAAACACAAAGCATTCTAGTTTTGACGGCCTTTTAGTGTTGCAGGCCAATAGAAACTGACAATATTTTAAGTTTTCACGTGCCCATATAGGCCAGATTTCCCACCATATCTGTAGATACATAGTGTGCCCAGAAAAGACCCCTCGCCGACAAATCGCAAAGGGAAAGTTACGCCTTCTTAACATCCAATTAGTATCACGTCTAACGAAGATAGATGCCTACATGCCTCGAGTACCACCATCTGGTGTATCAAGCCGTACAATTTGCACCTCGCGTTTCCACTCAACATCTCCGGGTCGAGTCGGTCAAAGAAGGATAAGTAATCGATTACAGTACGTTTGCTCGAAATGTAGAAATAACTGGGCAAACCGAACGCAAAACACACAGCAGGATACAGAGGAAGCAGTCCACATAGGACTCGAAGCCGCACGAATTCTGATACAAATGGCGAAAGATGGCACCATCACGATTCCGGTGGACAGTAAGGAGTCAACAGCGGCATCTTCAGACGGTGATCGGTCTCCAAACCCCTTACAATCTCAGACGGATGGATTATCCAATACTGACCATCGTGCTCCTAGTCCGAGTAAGTACCACATTCCTGTTAAACCCAAGCCTCCTAAGCGTAAGTCCAAGGACCGCCCAGGAGGGAAGAAGAAGAAGCGGAAAACAAAATCTGATGTCCAGCTTCCTCCAGAAGTCCTTTCGAGGATATTTTCAAGTGCCATGGACTCAGATCCTATTTGCGCTCTTGACCTCTTAGTACCCGACTGGAGGATCTGTAAGCGAGAAAACCCCCTACTTGAGAAATGCTTAGAGATAACGAGAGTTGTAACATATACACGAGGCAGCGATGGTAAAGCCAGTAGACTGGCGGTAAATTTTGGTCATGGTGATAGGGATCACATTTTTCTCCCCATGAAATCTCTGGATGATCGTCTCCTGAGACTTAACAAGAGGTATTATAATGAAGTAGTTAGGTCCTTCTTCCAAGAAGGAACTCAGGTCTTTCATTTTGCCGCAGATACAGTTCCCGAGAATATTACCGATGAATCTTTTCTGGAACCTGAGGGGAAAACGTTCCCCATTCGTGGGCGACGAACACTAGACATCATCCCCTTTGATGACGAGACGACTAACCCACCGAAGAAGAAGACGCCCAACGGCGAGACTTACATCTTCAAGATCTTGCGACATGTCGTAATCCATTCACCATTGTCGCTGATGGATGTCGATGCTCGTACCATCGTAGGCCCCGAGGCCCAGATCAGTGAGGCCAACCTTGAGGCTCTTGATATAGATATTGACTTTGATCGCGCGGCACCCTTGTGGCTCTCTTGGTCACAGATGCCTATGCTGGAAAGTGTCCTTTTAGATCTACGGATCTATAGTCACGACCTGAACACGCGTCGCGGAATTGTTGGTAAATCGGAAATTATTAGACAGGCGCGAGAAATGGGCCGCTGGCTACGATTGAAATTGCTCGTCATTTCCGGCTTACAGAGTTATAGTTTCGAAACAAGCTATGAGTCGTACACAGCCAAACGCGTCGAGGAGGATGACGAGATAGATGGTGAACCGAATTGGATCAAGATATTCATGGCTGCTGTACGACCAGGGGGCAAGCTAATCCTCGTTGACCGTTTGATGGACGAAACGCCAAAACTCCCTCCTCTTCGTACGAAGGAGGCATAAGACTGTTTTGACTTAGGTATCTTCTTAGGGAAATATATATATCTCATATAAGATTGATTAATCTTTTCCTTACTGGTGTTTAATCGCGGCTCGGCATCTGCGGTTAGGGACCTGGTCGGATCTTCATTTCGTCATGATATGACCCTATGCCTAACGTGCTAAACCCAGTCCCGTTGAAGGATTTTTACTACTTATTAAGCAAGTCGCATCGTGTTGACTACCTCGCGACAGGTAAAGCGGTGAGTTTCCTAGAGAATTCCTTACCGTGGCATCTTGGGAATGGGTGACTCACTACGCCGTACACGCGCGTCTTCGGGGGCATTCATGATCAATTTGCAACTAAGCGCAGGGCAAATGGTATGCAGCTATCAGTAGTATGTAAATATCCCAGTATCAGCTCAATTAAATAGGTTGCACAAAGCAAGAAAACGTCAAACTATTTTCAAAAATGATAATAACGTGAGAAATGGCATTCAAAGTTTTGAGAAATATCTCATGTAGTGATATTACGTCTCTGCTACGATGATTTTATTCAGTATGCTCAAGCATGATATAAGTGAGAGATCTCTTATTTGAATACTCGTCTAGTTGAATACATAAGGTAAGTATGCCGTCGTCGGAATTCGCAAGCCGACAACGTCTTTAATACCGGCTCGTCTTTCATTCAAAATCCTAAAGGTCCTAGTTGTTATTCTGATATGATTGAATAAGTCTTCAAATAACCTCCCTACCTTTTCTGGCAGGAACTTGATTTTCTTCTAACGTAATATTTACCTAGGTACATAAACTCGTTTACTCAATTGCCAGCTGACTCAGCACACGATGGATCAGCTTGCTTCAATTCTCCCGTCGACTCGGGGAGGCTATCTACCTTATTACTTACTCTACGTGGGTCCGCGGTCCAAATCTCTCTTCCTGCTGACAGAGCTAGACTAATGTAAGAGTCTGCCCAGAATGGTGTTGCTGCAGCGATTCATACCGTGGTGGTGAGTAATCTCGAGAGGTTCTTCTTTATTCCCCCTTTGGCCTGTCTCGGGGGCCCAAAATTTCGTACCTAAATCAAGATGACTTAAGGAGTTCTCACTCTTGAGACATGCCTAAATCTCCTGGACGAACTGTCCTATTAGACTGATTCTCGTTGATGCAGTGCTACGTAAGCAATCCCACTGCAGCTCTGCGGCAGCTCAGAGGCCCCGAAGCCCCTCCTCCGCACCCAGTGTTGGCGCATGTGTACGGTGTGAAGAACTTCTACACAAGCGCCATCAGGATCTACGCCGCATACTACATCACGAACCCCAAGTGTATGATCTGGCTGCCTTGACTTTTGTCGGAGTGCTCTTCTTGTATATTACCGAGGTGTTCACGTACAAGACCGTGGGACTGCGCGAGGCGGGTATCCCTTATGTGATCGCGGGTAGCGGCCTCGTTTGGATGGTGTTGCAGCGGGATTGGTATCTATCGCAGTGATACAATCACTCCGCACGTTAGTGCACACTTCGGCAGGGCAATCATCGTCGAGGTTGAAACGGAGATATCGGACATCTACTTAAAAGCACTAATTATATGAATCATTCTCTTACTCACCATGTTCCCGAAGGGTCCGCACGACGCGGTCCTGATTGAGGCGATTTTAAGTTGCATAAAGGACTTTGGGGGCCTATTATACATTGCATCAGAGACGTATCGGCATTCTCGACTGCTGACTCATTTTGCGGATATTTGGCTCCTCGAATCATATATCATCGCAATCGTTTACAAGATGCCCAGTTGGTCACAGCTCAATGTAGTGTTGCATTGTCTCACGTGGCTTCACCTAGTGTTTGGTGCCACCACATAGCTCGGGCGAGGGAGGGTGAATTGCCACCCAATTAGGTACCCAAGGCGACATAGGGATGGAGTCTTGAATGCACGTATTCGTGCGCTAGAGCCCGTTCTGAAGGATTCTTGCAGTCTAATAGGATTCCCCGGCTTACGCGTGCCCCGCAAGCGCCCGAGAATATGACAGGAGACGATGAGTTATCCTAGAACATTTTTCAGAGCCTCACTATTGATGATTCGAAAAAGCCCCCAGTTGTCCAAAGTGACGCTACTGTCTCATCTATCTCTTTCTTCTATTCGCTGGTAGAGATTTAACCACTCCAGTTGTGCCACATACAACTCTTCTCGTAGCTATATGAACGCTATGGCTTCGGCGATCCATTTTTAATTTTTAACCATTTAATTACCGGCAACTTTTACCATGTTCTCGCGCTGGTCATTTACTTCGTCAAATCGCCACGGGGAGTTATCAAGCCACAAGGACGGGCGCAGGCACCGCTCGAAGCCCCGCGACCCCACCCGGGAACGAAAAAGGATAGACCTCTGCGATCTTGACTCCACTATCACGGGTCGAGACCCCATCAATATCGGGATTAAGGAGACCTGGAAGCTAGGCCACGTTGTCGAGATTTTAAGGAAGCGATTCCCGGACAGCGACCAAGAAATACCGGAAGACGCCGAAATACAATTTTTCTGGGTCGACAAGCCCCTGGAAGGAGACGATATCCCTAAAGGGGCTTCGTCCTTGCTGTACCGGGTCTTGGGAGAAGGAGATGACGGCGGATTACGCCTTGTCTGGCGGGCAGCCAGCCTAAAGCTCCGAAAACAGCACGTAGAAGCCATCGCTCGGGAAGTTGCAGCAGGGAGATCCGTAGGGAGTATTCGTGAAACCACGCTGAATCTCCTACGCGCCTCTAATCCGAAAAAGGGGCCCCTCCTGCAAGACCCTAACCAGATTGTGATTGAAGCAGCTGGTGGCCTAAGAGAGGGGCCGTTACAGGGAAATAATTGGGAAGCGCGTAAAGTGCAGACATGGCTCTGCCGCTACCTGGTTATTGATGCAAGGCCGGCCGACGATTATTTCGTTCTGCGGGGATTTAACGAGCAGTACGTCTGGCATAAACCATACCATAATTCCCGTGGCTATGCAGATGTGCATCGGCTCAAGACCTGGCTCAAGGACGAGGTCCTGACGTCAATTCAACACCGGAAACCGCATCGCCGCGGTATAGAGGTTGAAGACATCAAATTGACCTACCGTGGTAAACCAGTCAAGAAACACAACCACATCCGTCCGGGCGAAACCATTGACTTTGAAGTGCCCCGCAGCATAGAGGACAAGTATATTCGCGCTGAGGCTTGGCTCGTTCCCCTGTCAGAGGAATGTATCGTTTGCAGCGACGAAAAGAGGGTCTCCGAGATGCCAAACAAACGGCGAATTACGGCATCCTGTGAGCATAATTCCAACATGTGCAAGGAATGTGTCGGAAACTGGATAGCTTCAAGCATGGACACTACACCCTGGGATCGTCTGAAATGCCCCGAATGTCCTCAACTCCTCAAGTACGAGAACGTCCGAGCCTTTGCGACTCGAGAAGTATTCGAGAGGTACGACACGCTAGCCGTCAAGGCCCTCCTTTCGAGCATCCCAGAATTCCTGTGGTGCTTTAACCCTCGCTGTAACTCTGGTCAGATCCACCCTACAGGGTGTTCCCGGGCGAAATGCCACGCTTGCAAACGTTACCTCTGCGTACGGCATAACGTTCCTTGGCACAAAGGAGAGACTTGCGAGGAATACGAACGGCGCACTCGCAGACAGAGAAGGAATGACAAGGCATCTGAGGAACACGTCAAGGAAATCGCCAAGCCCTGTCCAGGATGCAAAAAGAACGTCAATAAGTATACAGGATGTGACCACGTGACTTGTAAGTCTTGACTACCCCTATTAACACTATTAGAGGAGCCTTCAACTAACGAGAAACTTCAGGTATTTGCGGTCACGAGTGGTGCTGGCTCTGCTTCGGCAGGTATTACCGCGACGAGCAGGATTTCCTCCAGTGCCATCACAAGCAGGAGTGCCGGTATCACGACAACCCGCCGAACTACGAAGGAGGCAGGGCCTTTATGCCTTTCCTCAATATGGCCGGGGCGCCGCCACCACCACGGCGGCCGATCTTCCCGCCGAGGCCGCGTAGAGCAGACGCGGCGCCCCAGGCCGGGCCTGGAAACCGCCCACCGGGTGGCCCTTTAGGCGATGAGGAGGACTTGGTCCAGTTCTTCCTTAGACGCCACATGAATCGGAATCCTTTCGATCCCAATATCAATATCAATCTGGCGCGGGCCGGCCAGCCTAATTTCATGGGCCCTGACTTCTTCGAGGAGGCGCTTCTCTTCAATCTTGGGCATTTGATGCGACGTGCCGATCGCAATAGATAGGCGAGGAATTCAGGCCATATACGAGCATATAATCTAGAGAAGTCGTGGTATATGACCTGTTGGGGGAATCAGGGGAATGCTGGGAGCATTTACAGTGTTATCTAAACTGTAACACACGGTTCTGGCTTGGGGGCTTGGATTCACGGATCTGTCAGGCTGGTGTGTTACTTCTGGTGTTATCTACTACATATATACTTCTTGGATGTTTTTGGATATATTGATGACACATTCAGATTGACAGCACCTTTTCTTTTAGATATTAACGTCTGAACGTGTCTTTCCTTTTGGTAGCTTCCTCATTGAAGGTATGGAGTAAAGAGTTATAGGGCGGGTAGAACCAGGAGTGTTAGGATCTATCTAAATTCAAGTTATGAAATCCTCAGAACAGGACAAGCGTTTCAATCAAAGTAGTCGCAATTTATTACAGTCTTTAGCTGGTGTATGCTATTATCTAGCCCTGTCTATCTTACAGGAAAGTCTTCTCAATGACGCCCAATTGAAGCATTTCCAACTTCATATCTCCGACATTACTTTTGACTCGCAATCGGAAAGCCCCATGTTTTTGGTAAATATTCCATCGGGCACATCATTCGAGGTGCTGGTGGCCCACCACCCTCACTCTTATTATTCTTCCTGGGAGGCCCTTTAAAGGGGGGGCCCGCCATCGTGAAGCCCAGGCTGTGGAATGAGTCTTGGGGGTATGTACCTGGCTTCTCCGCCGCGCGTCTCAGCAATTCAACGACTGGACGATAGGACTCGACATTGCGTCTGCTGTAAGCAGCCATTTCCTGGACGGCCTTGTTATCGGGCGCCTCCTGTAGCGTTTCTGCGTCGCATTTCTCTTGAGTCTCCAAACGTTCCCACTCCTTTTCGTAGATGCCGACGAAACTGTCGGTTGGTCGGCCTTCTACGAACAATAGGATCTTCACACCTACTGTATCTGACATTCGCTTCAGGTGCTTGACCAACTTCGCCTCGTATCCATGGCCCTTGTAAACATCTGGCACGCAGATAGTATGGACAACTGTGTTTAAATGAAGTCAGTGTAGTGTTCCATAGCATTAGTGGGTGCGCATTCTCACTCACGTAGAAAGTCCTGTGTCAGGATCGAGGGGTTCCAATTCCTCAGACGATCTAAAATGGGTTGCGTCGAAATGTGGTTCTCTTCGAGGGTCATCGTCTTCTTGCCCTCGGCCCACACAATGGCGATTGGACTTCTGAGATTCCACTCAAAGGATACCCATCCAACATATCTCTTGACTCCATCATCGTCATTATCGTAGATAAGTTGGTAATGTATCCCCTCCTTGCTAAGTGCGTCCTCGTGCTTTCGGCATAACTTCTCGAACTCACCCTCTCTGTGCGGGAGGGGAAACAACAGTAGTTCTACTTCAGCGACGAGTTTAGCTCGCTGACGGACCGCTTCCTCGGAATCCAGCGACATCTTTTCTTTAGGTTTTATGTGTAGTGTGCTTGGTAATGCGTGAAGAATATCAGGTGTTTGGTATGTACTCTAGCTAATATGACTTAGCAGCATATGGGTAGGGGTCGCAAGGTAAGTTTAAATAGCTATCTACCGACCCCTTGGTATTAAACCAGCTACTCAAAACAATCTGCATGTAATTCATGCCTGTGTGGGTCTGAGAATAGTCACGTAATAACCCTGGCGTTACTTAAAAAAACCATACGATAAACCATAAAAGACCCACGATAAAATTTATTTATATATAATCTAAGTAGCTATCTTAAAAAGAATCTTTCCTTCTTAATCAACGTAAGCATTAAGTAATAATTATAAATAAACTTATTTAACTTTTATAATAATAATTATTATAAGCGTTTTAAGTTATTTTATAATATTACTTAATTAATAATTATAAATAATTATTTATATTAATAAAACGTTAATTAAAATAAATTAACACTTTTAAAATATTAATTAGTAATATTTTTATTTAATGTAAGTTAAGCGGTTAAGTAAATAATAATATTTAAGATTAATTTTAAAAGATTATAAAGCATTATTATTAAAGTAATACATAAAAAAATAAACGTTATAATTAATAATATAAGAGACCGATTCGATATTATATTTAAAAACATAACAAATATAAAAAAAAAGTTTAAAAACGTAATTAATAAGCTAATAAACATTATAAATATAAAACTTACAGCTTTATAAACAACGATATAACAATTAATTAAACATTTACCATCGATAAAGCCACCACCATTAAACCTTTAAACGATTATTAACATCGATTAATTTATTAATTAACCGATTTAAACGAAAACATCGTAAAATTAAATTAAAAGAAAACGATTTTTAAATAATAAAATTAACTTATATAAAGTTAAAATAAACTTTAACGTAATATTTACGTAAAAAATACGCATTAAATAAATATAGTTAAAAGTTATACTTTTTATTAAAAAAAACAACTTTTTATATTACGAACGAAAGAATTAAATCGTTTTTCCATTAAACTTAAAACTTATATAAGCTAACAATAAAATACTTAAAAAGCTTAATAATATATAAAATAAATTAAAAATAACCTTAATTTTATACAACCTTTAAATAATATAAATATCGATAAAATTAACAAAAGATTTTCAATAAGTAACGATTTATATTAAAAAGTTTTAAATAAATTAAATGATATTAAGCTAAAGTGGGAGCTTTAAAGGAAGGGATAAAAAAGTTATTTAAGCTTTATAAAGCCGTAAATTAAGTTTTACGCTCCTGCCTTATATATTTAAAACGATCAATGAAAGAGAAAGATAATGCAGTGATAAAAAAGGCGCTATATTTAAAGAATGTGGTGATTTAAAAAACGCTGTTAAACTTTAATAACGATGTTTACGATATTAAAGCTACGCTTAAAAGTAAAAACTGTAAAATAAGACGAGTTAAAATACGCTGATCAACGTTTAAACCATGTGCACGTGACTACTATACCCTTAAAACTCCCGCCTTAACTTAATATTTATAAAAATAATTTTATAAATACTTGATAAACATTACGTTATACACGATCATTTAACGACTTTTATTATATTATTATTATATTAAAATAAAAACATACTTAACTTTATAAAAAAAATACGTAAAAGATTTTATAAATTCTTAATTTAATAATAAAATTATCATTTAAAAAAAAAATATTAATAAATTAACTTTAAACACACGCATTAAATATATAGTTATTATTACATAACTATATATAAAATCTTAACATAAAATAAATTATAAAAGAAATAATATAAAAAGCAGCATTAATCACTTAAATAATAATTAAACCTAAAATATACAACACGCCTTAAATTATAATTTAACTATAAAACATAACAACACTTTTTTATAACTTACAAATTAATAAAGTTATACTTTAAAGCTTTAAAATAACATAATTAAAACAATAAAATACTATAAAAATAATACTTAACATATAAAAATTAAATATATTTAATCTAAAAAAAGATAATTACTAAGTAAATTTAATAATTAAAGGTAATTATGTAATTAAAGCTGTAAATAATAAATATTTTAATTATAAAAAGAAAAGATATTAAATAAAAGATTATTATTAAAAACCGAAATTTCTTAAAAAATAATCGATTAATAAATAAAAAGTTACTTTAAAAAGAATATTATTTAAATAAGATAATAATTAATCTAAATTTAAGAAAAAAATTTAATTAATATTTAATAAGTAAAAGAACAAAGAAAATAAAAAGGTTTACTTTATAAATAACGAAAACGATAACGATAAAAATTTAATTAAAATCGATAAATCTAATAATAATTAAATATTAACAAAAATCTTTAATGTAATAAATAGCAATTTAAAATAAAATAACGGCATTCACTTAATAAAAGTAAACGTTAATTATAAACCACCACCTTTTTAAAATAAACTTATTAAAAAAGAATATAACAATTAACATAACTTCTTTTTAACTAAATATAAGAAAAAATAACGTTTTATAATATTTTTTAACTATAAATATACTACTTATTACATCTTAAAAACATTAACAAAGATAATATTTAATTATAAATCGATAAAACCTTTTATAATAATAAGAATAAACAGCTTAAGATTTAAAATAACAAAGGAAATAATCATTAACGTAAAATTCATAATATTATAAAAATTAATAACACTCTTTATAATATTAATAAGAATCGTTCCTAATTAAACATTTCTTAACAACTTTATATTAAAAAAAGGAATTTTCTATAAGTGGGAAGTTTATTATTACGATTTAAAAATAAATAAATTAATTAAATTAAATAAATATAAAGGAAAGCTTATATTAATATTAATTAATAATATAATACATATTTATATTAAATAAACTTATGTAATAACTTTAATAATAAGAATATAATGGTATAAAGATATATTAATAATGAACGAAATTATTAACCTATACTTTATTAATTATGTTTAAAAGATGTTAAAGCTTTTTAATAAAATGAAATAACGATTAAATATAAAGATGAAAATTAAATATTATATCGATATAAAGAGAAACGTATTAATTAAGCTACCGCCAAGAAGATATAATTTAACATAAAAATAAACTTTAAAAGACTTTATACAAAAGCATAAAAATTCAATAATTAAAAAAAGTAAAAGCCCTTAATCATTACCATCTTTATTAATACTAAAAAAAGCTCCTAGTTAAATAATAAAGTTAAATAAAAACGATTTAAAAATAATCTAACGTTTTTACTATAATTATAAAAAACTTAATAAACATATAAAGAAAAACGTTTACCTTTTACTTAACATAATAAATCAAATATAAAAGATAGTAAAATATAAATGATATGCTTTTTTAAACTTAAAGAATAAATTTTAGCATATTTTTATTTACAAGCCATATTATGAAAAGATAACTTTCATAACGTTATTCGGAATATATAAATAAATTATAATACTTTTTAAATTAAATAACGCATTTATAACATTTTAAGCTTTTATAAAGAAGATTTTAAATCTTTTTTAAAAATTTATAATAAGATTATTAAACAATATAATAATTTAAGTTAACGATAAAAATTAATTATATAACTAAATCACTAAAATATTCAAACAATTAATAAAATACGATATAATCATTAATAACAAAAAGTTATAATTTTTCATTAAAAAAAATATTCCTTAAATTTATTATATTTAAAAAAGATATTAAAACTAATCTAGTAAAGATGGTAATAATTAAAAATAAATTAAAGCCATAAACGACTATAAAAATTAAAACCTTCGTAAATATCGTAGGATATTTTAAACATTTAATTAAGAATTATTTTTTTAAAGTAAAATCTTTAATAACCTTAATAAAAAGATTAAAGAATATACTAATAAAGCTTAACAAAATAGCTAAAATAGCTTAAAAAAAGATATAAGATTTTATCACCACTATATTGATTATATAAAAATTTAACTAAAAATTACCATTAATATTAAAGATAAACGCTAGCTTAAAGCACGTCGATACAACACTTTTATAACTTCACCCGCATAATAATTAAAAAGTTTTATATTTAATAATATACTTTTTTAAGAAACTTATCGAAACATAGTTATAATACTTAACGTAAAAATAAAAGTTATTAATAATTATATTAACACTTTAACATTAAAAACACTAAGTTAAAAAAGGAAATATCACAATTATTACTAATCATAAATCCTTAAAAATAATTAATATAAAGATAAAATAACCAGCTAAAATTACACACTTTTTAAACGTTATTAAATATTATGATATTAAAATTATATATTATTTAAAAAAAGTTAATATATTAATAGATTATTTATTTAAACTTTTTAATTTATTAATTAATAAAGCTTTTTTTATTAAAGAACTTAAATTAAAAACGATTTAACATTTATATAAACTTAATTAAATTAATTTATAAGTTATTTATAAATATTTACAATTTAAAATAAATCTTTTTTAAGTAATAAAAAAAGATTAAATAAAGAAATATTTTCTTATATATAAGGCTTAATTATATAAAATTATAAAGTATAAAAAAGTCTTTAAAAACCTTCTACATGCAATAAAAATAGCGATCGAAGTAATAACCTTATAGTAAATCTTAAAATAAAATAAATTAACAAAATATTTAAAGAATATATATACCATAATCAGAGATATACAACGGTTAAAGTAATTTTTAAAAAAGCTTTAAAGTAATTTTAATATTTAAAAATAATTTTAATAGTATAATAAATAATAGTCGAGTATCTTAACTATTAATTAATATAAAAATTAAGCTTAATATTACTTAATTTATAATTAATACATCCTTTTATACCTTTTATATAATAGGTAATTAATTATATGTTTATAATGAACGTTATTATTTTAATAACTATTAAATATACTATAAGATAAGCTATAACTTAAGTTATTAATTTAATTAAATTTTAAGATTATATTTTATTAATTAATTAAATCGGAGAAATATTTAAATATTTTAAAAAATAAATTAACGATAATATAATAATATTTATAAATGATAAAGCTATTAAATGGCTTAAGTAATAAGGCTATATAATTAAATCTATTATGTTAAGACGACTTAAAGAAAACGGTAAAATTAAAAAAGTTAATAAAAATATTAAAAAAATCATAACTTAAAAAGTTATAAATAACTTAATTTATAAAAATCTTTTTAATCTTTTAAAAAAAGCTATATAAATATATAATTATACATTTAAACTTAACAGTTATAATAACTTTTTCTTTATATTTAAAACTTAATTATTATAAAACATATTATTAATTAAGTAAGTTAAATATTTTTAAAACTTAATGAAAGAAGAAAAGTTAATATTTATAAAAAAGCTTATTACATAATATAAAGTATTAATAACTTGTAATAATTATAATAGTCTTAAAGTAAGTAAAGATTAAATATAAATATATTTATAAGAAAAGAAAAGTTTAATATAAATTTATGCCTTTAAAAATTAAATATTATAAGTAAAATAATGATTAAAAAAACATAAGCTTTATTACGATAACTTATAAGTAATTATTAATTACCATGTTAATAATATATATAAGATTAAAAGCTTTAAAAGAGTTTAATTATAAAATAAATATAATAAGATTAACTTATTTTTAACGTATATATTAAAAAAACAATTAATTAAAAGTTTATAATATATAAGTAAAAAGATATTACAGTAAAACAAATAAAAATTATAAGATAATATAAGGTTATAAATAATTAAAACGATTATTTAAAGGAAGAGGATAATATAAGTTTAAAAATAGTCACGTAATAACCTTAACGTTGCTTAAAGAGATTATACGATGGATTATAAAAGACCTACGATGGAATTTATTTATATATAATTTAAATAGCCATCTTAAAAAGAATCCTTCCTTCTTGATTAACGTAGGTACTAGGTAGTAATCATAAATAAACTTATCTAACTCTTATAATAACAATTATTATAGGCGTCTTAAGTCACCTTATGATATTACCTAGCTAATAGCCACACCTATGTCATAACGAGTATGGTCGAAGACCACAATTACTCGAGTCATCGAGCTTGTCCTAGTTTAGGGGCTAATCAACACGGAGTGCGACAACTTTGTTAGCATCTGCGAATAACTTCTGATTCACGGTTCAACAGTATAGACAAACATTTACCGATGACGGTGACTCTATTGTTGAATTTCTCACTCTCTAACCTCAGCATTACCCTTGTGCATGAGTACATGATATTCCACAATGTTCAAACATTCTTTGCCTACCTAGGTACCTACACACGTGGCCCATCATTGACTACCTGGTAGGTATATTTCTACCTCCCTACCTACGTAGTCATGGCTAATGTATTGTCGGATGTGTATCAACAGTCTGAATTGCGGAAATGTGGATGTAAGAAAGAAATTGCAATACGTTCTTTAACATATCTGGATCGAAAAGGATAAGGGACCACCTCATTTCCACACAAAATAGCTTCCTCTGGTCTCCTTTATATTATCCCATGTTCCCGACCACTGAGCGCTCCCATGCAACTTGCATTCATCCTCCTGGCTTTCTTAATCTAGCCAGAAGCTTGTGATATCCTGTGGGCCTACCATTATTGGCCTCCTCGTCCTTTGGCCTTTTCGTCTTTGAGAACTTCGGTAGCCAAGTAGTCCAGCGCTTCTCATTCCGGGGAATGACATGGCTCTTGACAACTTGAATCTTCCCATCAACCTTTTGGAGCCTCACAAGGGCATCCTTCCCTTCTTCGTCCATCCACTTTTCCATGGCGGCATCATTTTTGTCGTTTCCTTTCTCTAAAGCCTCTTGCAGTTCATCCCCTAATAGTTGGGATACGGCATGCCAGGTATTCCCTTGTCTTGAGTGAGATATATGCCGTAAAAACAAAATAGTGGTTAATAAGACGCAGAAAAGGTAGAACCCAAGGAGTGCCGCTACCGATATCAGCCCCTTACAGCCACCCCCTTGACACATATGTGCCGTCTGCACTGTTTTGCTAAATGCAATATTTACCTCAATAGTCCCTGTGAGTGTTTTTAGAAAATCGGTATACCACGTTAGCGCAAGTGCAGTGGTATAACTTTGAAGGGCATCTGCGGCTCGACCAGTAGCGTTGATTGTATCTTCGACCAACATGGCGAATTCCGGATGCACCGTATTACCAGCAAATATGCACTTAAGGCAACCCTGCCATGTCGTATAACCACTCGCCCCTCGGGATAAATCCGTATATAAGCTGTATCCCAAATAGTTGTACGTCAGTTGCGTTTGAGTTCCGTTCAATGCCCGTTCACCCTCCTTTAGATCTGACGAATTGTGATCTGGTTGCCTCATATCGGTGATCGTAAGAACACTCCTCTCGGCATGGCTTTGGTGTAATGGATCTACGCCAAGAAAAGTCCGGACAGCAGACGAGTCCCAAATGCCTAACATCGACCAATTCCCAATCGGCTCTTTGAGTGGTCCTTCTGCTACCATATCAACATGCTGCAGGTCTACGTTGAATGCCGAGAAACAGAGCGAGACGTTAAGAAAGCGATCCGGTGCGATTTGCAGGACACTCCACTCTCCCTGCTCAACAGTTGATGTTGGTGTAAAATTAAATCGTTCATCCAAAGAGGACCACTCGGTAGTTAGCATGTTGCTCGAGTATACCAAGGTAATCAAGGATCGGTTAGTCCAAGGACCATCTGAATTCTGCCATCCTATGTTGTCGTATCCAAGCCAGAACTCCCCGCCAACAGCACCAACGGAGCAAAAGGCACTTTGATAGCCGGAGACGTCATCGGAAGCCCCTGGAATGGAACAGTTATATGTTGTACTGAAGCATCCTTGCGAATTGCACAACGAGGAGTCAGAATGAGAATCTCGGAGACTTGAGCCATACTCTAGTAAACCAGAGAACAAACCACCGGGAAATGATTCCAAGCCAGGGATAGGGTCGCCAAACCTGGAAGAATAAACAGCGCCGTCTATATTAGGTCGCATGCAAGCAAATCTCGAGTTCATTACGGCCGTGTCTCCTTGGAAAACGCGTACCTCCGTCCTATTATCCGGTGTATCGAATGGTAAGAATGCTCGCTGTTTCAACCCGGTATCGCTGAAACCTTTAGAGTCAGGTGCGGACGACGCATTAGATACGACTTCCCCAAATATAGCGTTGATAGGCTTTTCGCTCTCAAAGTGCGACAGAAACAGACCGTTAACGCTTTGAGTAATATAATTCACGACTTGGACGGGACTTCCAAATCCAACGAGAGCCGAATCGTGGAAGTCTGAGAAGAGTATAGTTGAAGAAAATTGCAGAGCCAGACCACTAAGCGCAAGTGACAGAACCAAGAAAGTCTCGATATGGAGAAATGTGCTTTTCGGCGACGAGAATATTAATTCTGCTAGTTTCCGCGGACCGTCGTTGACGGCTCGTATGACTGAGAAGTGAACCACGTCGGCCTTTCGTACGTGTCGTTTCTCGAGAAATAAGGAGGCTAGCATAGCCGTGCACACAGTGGCCTGCGAAGCCGTAATGATTCTTATCAGGAGAGTCGACAAGGTGGTAGCTTGTTCCATCCAGCCATTCAACATGATCGTACGCCATGCTTTTGGTGCTTCACTTGCTTCGAAACTTGAACCATGTGCAGTCCAGAGGAATATGATAAAACCTAGGCCAGCAAGGGAGCCTATAGTTCCTCCAATGATAATCAGACACCCTGTGATTCCCAGAGACTCACGCATGGGTAGCCTCTTATCTTGTGTCATGACAGTGGCTCTCTCATCATTTATGCTTCCTTCTGCCATGTCTTCGCCTGCATGTGATGTATCGACAGATGTCTCCTCAATGATGCTTTGAGAGGTATCCGTCCCGTCGACTGAGAGCCGAGTCTCGCTAGCTGCATAGGACTCGAGTTGCGCCGTAGTAGTGGACGAAAGACCATCATTGTCGCTTTGGGACTGACTTGTAAGTGCTAGAGGAGGTGGTGGTTGGCGAATAGGGTCCAGTTCCCCTGTTTCTAGTTCTTCCCTTCCAGACATAGAACCTCCAGGGGGACTGACTATTGATGCTATCAGAACTCATATCCACTATGTATGTTTTGGACGGAAATTATGATACTATATAGAGGTTGGTTTATTAACTCGGGAACTTACAATCAAGTCTCGTCGTGAGACCATCAGCTGCCATTGCTGCTGGGATTCTCTCAAAATCTGATTGTCAAAGTAGTCATGAGCAGGTGAATAAATCAGTTACTGTCCATACAAAAACAGTATAGGAAGACGTCGGACACTTACTGCCTTTATATCAGTTGGACTAGCCAAATCTTGAAAGCATAATGTATAAAGCCAACCGTACCTACGTTTGCCTTACACAAACCAATACGAGAGCTTATTATTATCCTTGTGACTTCGCCCCGAACCAAATAACTCAGTCGTCAAATAAGGTGACGAATGTCTAGCATTGATCACAAGAGCTCAGACAATAAGGGGGCTATCTATTGTGCGACCTAGGATGGGGGTTGAGAACAGCGTAATGTGGTTGGATCGCATAGGCTCTTCGTCTTATGTTATACCTACCTTATGTACCGTCTAATTTGCTTTATAATATGGCAGCTGAATACTATATCTGCAGCATATGAGTTATCTCGATATTATGGGGGCCATAGTCAGCTCGTCTGAGGCTGACTCTGAGAGGCCCCTTAGACAGGCCATGGAAGTTGCTAAGTGATCACAGGTAACCATAATCATTCACCCAGTTATATCATTTTAAAAAATGGTTTTTTTTTGCTATTAGAATTAAGCTCAAGCAATAACGTGAACGAATAACGTCTATGATGCAAACCGACCCATCCATCTTGTCAAAGTCGCATGTTTTCCTACTAAACTTCACCCGTTCGTAAGGATCTCTAAAAGGCAAACAAGGAAAACACACCCGAAGTAATATCCCACATTAAGACATATAGAGCGCTATTCCGATATAATGCTACAATATTTTTTCTATCTTTGAAACCCGTGGCACCTATCCGCCTCGTCGCTAGAAACACGTTGAGGTAAAGGGGCTCTACTCAGGAATTTAGACTATTGTAACTATTTAGGACTCAATATGCAGTTAACAAGGGCGCCTCGCCGAAAGGAAAAGGATTCGAGCGGCGGCCAATTGCAGGCCAGCGTCATCACAGTACGCCGTAGTGAAACATTCAGCTCGAGTGCGTGCGGTATGACAAATTGGAGGCCAAGATAAGGCAGTAAATTAAACGCATGGTAATTACGCAGGGCGCTAATTCACCATGGTAGTACAATCATCTATGACGTCGAAGGTAATCTTCCCGGTCATGCTAACCTCGCCGGCTTGTTACGTCGTCCTTGGTTGAGTTGGGGGCCAAAATTGACCAGCAGGTCGAGAATAAATGGCTTAGCCCCCTTTCCCCTTTTCCATAAAAATACACCGAATACTGCGCCAACTCCGAAAATCTTGGAACTTTTCCTTGTGCTTCCTAGAATATCAAGCTGAGGGCTAGGTAGCATGAGATAATGCCTAGCAGTTGGCCTTACGCGTACAGGCAGCCGTCAATTGGTCCTAGACATATATTCCTCTTCACTACAAAAGCCTAGGCGCATTTCGTTTCGCGCCGTCTCAATCATGCTGGCTATTTCTAGGGATGGAGCTGTGACTCACTATCTGAGCTTCTCCTGGAGAGCTCATGTAGTGTTTCTTGTTCACTTACCTGACCTGTTCCTCTACCTAGATACCTAAATGAAAAATGGCATGGAGCGAGTAAAGGGGGCCCCATAAGCTTGCATTCTTCAACAAAGATGCCTTCGATGTTCAGCGCGCCTCCGCCCGCCGTGACTGGTGGAACGCAGGAGCGGCAAGCCGCTGAGAGAATTGACGAGTCGCAAGCCCCGATGACCATACCGCACGGAAGCGTCTGGATGCCATATATAATAGGAATCAGAGCTAGAGCTAAGCAGGTAATAGAAATCCCCACAATCGTAATTGGCGAAAAACCCAGCACGGTTATGGAACCTTTAAGTACCCCTATCATTCGGATTATTATGCCAAGAGTCTACTAGATAACTTGTATTCTAATTAGAAACTACCTAAGGTTATGGGCGCAAATGGTTCACGGCTTCACCTCTCTCACTGGAAGAGAGAAATAACGAATTAGACGCCAATCAGGGCAGTAATGTGCTTGATACTGTACAGATACGGGTACTGAAGCCAATGTGTCGAGATCTAGCCGCCCCCGGGATAAGATTCGATTGAAAGCTCGCAGGTAAAAGTGCAGGTGATAGTAATAGTTCTAGCACGTCTTTATCCTAGATTTAGTGCAGATTCCTATTTGTTCCGGCCATGAATCTACGGATCCGTGTAGAAGGGATGTAGAACCATACAAGGGAATTATAATTTCAAGAAATCCACATTCACCTCAGCGTGCGACTATAGGAAATAGGAAAACCTCATCTGTTGAGCAATTGACCTGTTCTTGTGGTGTAGGCCATACAATGGCAGTGGGAGTCGGCCTACATAGTAAGTGCCCTAGTTCGCAGAGACAAAAAACAGATTCTCGCAGCGGCATTTCACATTACTGCTGCCGTGAAACGGCCCCTGAGACATTCTTGCGTAACCCTAGGGAATATACGTCCAAGAAGCCGAAGTGGCGAACCTGGTGCAGTTATCCCCACAGGTCTTATGGCGTTATTTGGTCTAAGACAAGCCAGTCATTCCCACTTTAAGATCTGGTCTAGTCTTAAAGAGAAGGTTTTCGGGACCGATGATTCTCTCAGATTCCGTTATTTTGGTTTCCCTCTTGTTGTGGCAATACGTTCCTGTGTATACAATGGGGGTCATGGGAGTTCACGCCGCTGGCGTTATTCCTAGCCACCTGTAGGCACCTATCCGTCGATAGTGCGGTACATCCGATACCAATTGCAGTGATCGACAAGATTTTACGATTAGTCCACCGCCTCCTAAAGTCAATAGTTGTCTAAGGCATGTCTTTCAATCCGTATTATTCCGATCGTGACCTTCATCTTGCTTCTGTATGTCGGTTTAACACTGAGTCTTTGCCATCGAATATCGAAGCACTGGGTCTATGTATGATTACCTAGGTTGGAGTTACGCTATGCTCGAAATTGATCCAGTCTATTGACTTGGACTGCGGAGGAACACCTGAGACCAACATACAGTAGACGTATGCCTCGACAAGTTCCTCGTTCATGTCTCTCCGAGCATGCTATTGCAGCTTGGTCCTCGAGGCATATATATTCGTTTTTACGAGTTAAGGTGCAGGCTCACGGGGAGGTAAATGTGTAAGTTAGATTCCCTTTTAGATTAGCAGATGGCGTTGGCGTTGGCGTGAAACAGGCGGCTAGACATGGTCTTGGCATATCATGATATCAGGCATTTCCCAAAGGGGAAATGCCTTAAGTTTACTTAAGGATTTGTACCCAGGTTAAATAAGGGAGCGAAACCAAACGATGCCTTATTTTAAGCGCTCTGATTGGTCCTTGAATGTAAGCCCTCTGATTGGTTCAATTGCTCGCTCGTGGCTTATAGAGGAAGAGCCACAACCTTACCGCCATACCCCATCAACTTCTCTCGACGTATTCAAAGGGCAATAACTCTTGCTACAGATATCGCATTGATATGCACTTTGTATTGTTTTATAGCCAGAATTGAGAGCTTTATCTTGATATTAATTGCACCCTAGTGCACCCCTTACATGTGGACTTATAAAGGGTTGAATTCTGGTGGCTATAGAGAGGTGTGGAGGGGTGTCACGTGTATTTGGGGGGGGGGGGGGGGGGGGGGTTGCCACCCCTGCCACACAAATTTCAAAAGCAATATTTGGCTTATTATAAAAAAAAAATGCGCGGGAA